>JAPYYV010000568.1:0-30699 GCA_030522625.1 Copidosoma aretas
GAAAAGTATGTTGATGCTTAAAATTTTCAACACAAATACATTTTCGGAAAAATCGTTCATCTACTGGTCGGCGTTCATCTATTGGGTGGTTGACCCCTATTTCTTGTATTCATACTTCCGTTTTGCTTTCTTTGTAAAATACAAAAATAACTGAGATGTGCTTCGTATTAGCTTTGATTGTTCACCTTTAATTGATTAAGTACTATCTTTAGTAAAAACAATCACCACACCAAACAAGCAAGTTTGTTTGAGAGCGAGAAGAGAATTTAGAACGATTTGAGCCGCAATTCACGTATTATTGTTAATAGCAACAGTCAATAATTAAGAACGTTCTTTTATCACCCTCGTATCCGTGAAAAATTGCTGGAAAAATTCGTCTATTTTCAAACTGATTACTTTTTATCACTATACTTTCTTAATCATCGTGATTTGAGATTTGGGAAAAAAAATTATCTTAGCGAGCCTCAGGTGCCTCAGCCTCGTTCATTCAACGGGGGCATCGGGGCCGGAAAAGGTAGACTGGTATAGAGTGCCCATAAAATACCTTTGAAAATCAAAACTAAAAATGGACATTTATTACTAAGCTACAAACTTTCTAACTCATCGAGCAACTCTTGTTTCTGTTTGGGAACCCAGGATTCCTGAATCCTGAGTCTTCATTATTTCCTGACATTTCAGTGAAATTTGGCACCGTCCGAACTTTTAAGTTTAAAACAAAGTAATAGTTGTGTTTCTTATTTATAATACAGCTGTGTATATAATACACTTATAAAAGAAAGAGAGAGTAGAGAAAGTGATATATATTTTACACTGATGTTGAATGTTGATGTGTATTCCGCAAATAAGGCTCTCGTGGCCCGTGCCCGTGCCGAGTGTGCCGACCGTGCCCCGTTGCCCCCGTGGCCCGTGCAGTCGGTGCAGTGAGACGTGGTGCCATATATGAGTGTGAGGTGTATATAGGCTAGCTCTGGCTCTGTCTCAAGTCTCATCTGTCTGGCAGTGTATTAGATATACGTATACTTGAACACAAGTGTATAAGTACTTGCAGCATAACAGCAGGCGCGCCTGTTAAGCCCCTTTCCCCTTTATATAAACATAATATCCGACTCAGGCTTCAATTCAAGCAAGGCAGCAAGCAGCAGTTTTCGGTTCGGAGTCGGAGTCCCGCGCGATTGGCGAGGGGTTATGAGTGTGTGCGCGCTATCGTCGTCGTCGTCGTCGTCGCCGTCGTCGCCGTCGCCACCGCTGCTGCAGCCGCTCCCGCGCACTGATCTCTCTCGGGACAACCGAGCCACCCTCCCTTTTACCTCTCGTCTCCAACCCCCCGGGTGTCCCTGGGACGAAGCCGAGTGCGTCCACTGGTATTAGTATTACCTTGCAGACCTTGCAGAGGCTCCCCCACGTCGCGCGCCCTCTCGCAGGCGGCACGCGTTACAAAGTTTACAATTTACAATAGTATAGATAATAATACTACAAGTAAAACGACATCGGGGTGAGATGCCGCCGAAGAAACGAGACAGGGAATCCGAGACGAGTGTGGTCTCCGCAGGTCTTGGGCTCCAGCAGCAGCACCGCCAGCACCATCTCTACCAGATGCAGCCACAGCAACAACAACAACAACAACAACAACAACAACAACAACAGCAGCCGCTGCCGCCACACGCCCTGCAGGCCAGCCAGGCCAGGATGGATCAGATGCACTCTCCAAACAACGAGCTCTTCCTCCAGGCTTTCGAGAGTGAGTTGTTTTATTTACATCTTTTTTTTTCACCTGTACCTCGACTTTACTCCTAGTATATCATATGCACCACAGTCGAAAGTAAATAATGCTTAAGTAGATCGCACGTTTGACACTCGAGGTGGATATCCTCGGCTTCGCCTCGGATGGCAATATACTTGCATGCGATCTGAGTCATTATTTATTTTTCCGCCCTATGTGCACTATGTACATACTATTTCGTTGTTCCTCCCCATATCATCATCATCATCATCATCATCATCATCGTAAACCGTGTAGGTATAAATTGGTAATGTTCTTTTGCCGTGCATCTCTGATGACCTTGGAATTTTATCTCGATACCGAGCTCCGCGGTATACCGAGTTGAACCCTAACCTGGCTTGCGTCCATTGGTCGACTTTCTTGGGCCCCATATTTATATGTACCTACTTAATATGCACATGATGTATTACATATTGTCACCACATAAGGTATACCTCCAGGTATCCTATAGTACTTACATTATAAGCTTAATAACTAAGTACCTTATAAATATACTCATGTGCAAGCACTCAAATGGTTGCACGTCGCATGAGTCGCGTACTCGCGTGTACGCCCTCGCGAAGTACCTGGGGTCCTGGGGAGGTAAGTATACCCTAGGTATCTATTTTAATTTCGTCAAGGAGCCGGCATTGCCTAATAGTTGCCTTGATAGCCTTTGTACCTATTTGAGTTCCTGAGCTAATTTCAAACCTTTTTTACATTTAAACTTATGCCCCGTAATTTGCTGGAGCCGAGATATGCTAGAAAAAGCTTCTAATTTTTTTTTTTTTTTTCTCTTAGAAACCGTCTGTAATTTTAAGGGATGACCCTTTTTCATATCCTCATTGCTCAAAAAAATTTCCATCCGTTTTCACTCGGCCCTTTTTTAAATATCAATTTTTTAATAAACAATTTTTCGACGCCTTAGAAAATTAATTTTTTAAAAACGGCTCAGTAAAAACGGATGAAAATTTTTTTGAGCAATGAGGAGATGGTAAAGGACAATCCCTTAAAATTTCAGATGGTTTCTAAGTGAAAAAAAAAAATTAGAAGCTTTTTCTTCCATATCTCGACACCAGCAAATTACGGGGCATAAGTTCAAACATAAAAAAAAATTGAAATCACCTCAGGAACTCAAATACAAAGAGCCATACGGTTTACACAGCGATGCTACATATACGCGTCATTATTCTAACTATAACTCGATCCCTCATCATCAGACGCTGAAAATGAGAACTACTTACCTATAACTTTCTCTGCGTTAGCGTAAAACTTACGTCGGGTACTTACCGTTGCATGGCAGAGGCCCCACTAGTTCATAATCCTCTTTCAAAAGCTCGTCTTGGATTGGGGAGAATGATAAAAAAGGTCGGTAACTACCGAAAGTGCTGAAGATGATAATTTTTGTTATAAATTTGCTTACACGACTGTATAATATAACCGTCCCACGATCATATTATGCGGTTGGTTACGAGTCGTTAGAGTATTGTAAGTATATATTTACAATCCTTAATAAAGTTTGTAAGCAGCTTCTACGGGTAAATAACGATGCTTGTTTATCTTAGTTGCCACACATGTGCCGATATACGTGTCAGCGCCAAATATTTTATTTTTGGGATAATCGGGACACAAATTTATTGTAGCACCTACTTTCATATAATTATATACGTATCCTTTACTCATAGTTAATATTTTCATTAAAATGTAAATGCCAACCAAAGTATAATTTATGACAATTGGAAACTAAACTGTACCTGTACTAAAGTATTAGAATTTTTCATTCCCCTGCACCCAACATAAATTTGATGCATCCATACTTGCTGTAGATATGACTGGAAGCTTCCCCGGAAACTTCCCCGTCTCATTTCTTTCAAGACTCGATCCTGTAAGATACAAAAGGCGAAACGACAAAATAAGTCAAGTGCTAAAGAGTATGAAGTGATGTACTTGCTAAAGTTTATCCTTATTATTTGAAAAAGCGAACTTGACGAACTCACTGAATATATGTCCGTTTTTATAAATTCATAGTGAGAGCGATATAATCAACTGTGCTCAATTGTACTTCAGAAATAGGTGAAAATCAAAATTATAACCAAGTTATGTCCTACTTATATGAGAAATGTTTTAAGTCGGGATGGCTCGAAATGCTCCTATAAAGATGGGTCGGAACGGAACAGAGGCGCCACTAAAGTAGCTGGCGACTGATAAGAAAATATGAATAACGTGTAAATAATATTATTATGTAAAACCGTCTTTTCCGAGTGCATAAGTTGCTCGAATACCTTAGTTACGTAATTATTTTCAAAAGCCGAAGAAAATATTTTACAAATCGAAAGAACTAATGGGCCGTTATTGTTCACGTGAGTAGTAAAATATGATTCATCAAAACATTCACTGAAATCTAGTCGACTTATAAGACACGAAACTTACTCGGTATATTATCCGTAACTTGAATTTATTGATTACAAAACAACAGCAAGGATGTAGGCGGAGATAGTGTTTATTTAATAAAGAATGTTGCGTTGATTCCGTTAATTCCTCTTGTCTGTCTCATACTAATTATAATACATATTAATTTGAATGTGAAAACCTTCACGCGTTCTGTCACTCTACTTACTACTGGGCATAAAAATAATAACAGAAATTAAAATGTTTACAATTGGTTGAAACGCATCTTACTTGGTCGCAAATGATATTTCCCAAAAGCGGCTCTTTCAAGCATGACCATTATATTTGCAGCCTGATGTGAGTCAACCGTTTTTCTCTTTGAAACTCATTTCTCCTCTATAATTTGTGCGTGTATATGTACTTAGGTAACTGTACGTACGCATCGATACTTGCAAAATAATTTGCTTTTTTTTCACTTTCTACAAATATTGATAAATTTTTTAATGGCTTTGACAATAACTGGGGTGGTTATAACAGCAAAGTATTTTTTCGCTGCTCATTTTTGTGCGCGTGCAATAAAGTTTATGCGAAATTTATTTTTAGTAAAGTATATAAGTAATTTATTTTTAGGAAAGATACTCAATACTTGGTATTTGGAAAAAAAATAAAAATTAATAAAAGGAGGAACAAATCACAACAACAAAATTACTTCTGAATAGGAGAATTTTTTTCATCTCTTGAGATCTTTTTAATAGTCGGCAATGTAAAAAGCGCACAAATTTTACGCACTACATGGAATACTCCACACAGTGCACTTTTTAAAGTGTACTTTATATAGTTGACATTAATTTACATAATATTTAAACGGGATCAGAGGGTCTTAGTCTGCCATATGCGTAACAAGTTCGAGTGCGCAGACATCTCGTATCAACACGAGCTCAGCCCAGTCATCATTTCCCGTTCTGAATCCCAGAAGGATCGACGCAAGATGAGAATTTGCTACCTTTTCTAGTCTGTCTCTTTCAATTATGTTGTAGATTATATTTTCGTATTTGCCATCTGGCGACTGCGGCTTGTACTACACAATTTTTCTATAATAGAGTCTGGTGGTGTGGTGTGGCTGTCTTGTATATAACCCAAGATATTTTTATAAGTACTATAATAAAATAAAACCTTTTTCGAAATGATCGTTTCTAAAACCTGACAAAGGGATGTTTTTTTTTGTGAAATATTGTTGTTGTTTTTTTTAAATTAATTAATTGTACTGCATATTTGAATATTGTCAATTGTGAAAAAAAAAAAACGAATAACTTTTCCCAATCTTTATTTTTCTTCCGATTTCGACTCAACTAGACTTGTTTTTTGTTTTTTTTTTGTTTTTGTTTTTCCAGAACTATTTTAGGTAGGTTTATCATGATATTTAAAAAAAAATTCACGAGCCTAAAGTTCTGTGTTGATGTTAACTTATTTATTTTCGTAGAGTATAAGTGACGAAATTTTATAATAAATGTAAAGAATTATTTAATGTCAAGATATTAGGCAACAATAATACGGAACAAGTGATTAAATTCATTAAAAAAAAATACGATTTTGCATGCAAAGCATGATTGTTACATTTATCATTAGAGCAAAAATTTTAATTACGATATTCACAAATTGTAAATGATGTAACACAAATTCAAAACAATATTTATCATTTGTGGTGCTGGATGACATTGTAACAATAGTAGTTTTCGTCAATAATGTGCACCTCTCCCGGACGATCACTTGATATGAGAGCACGGGGTTCGGATACGCATAATAAGTGCAGGCGAATTATATTTTTTCTACCGGGGGCGTAGCAAGCATTCAAATACGCCAGAGATGGGAAAACGATTTTTTAATATTTTCGTACTTTTTTGCTGCTCTTGAGCACTTGGATCACATCTTAGAATGAAAACGTATGATACAAAAAATTCATATTTTTCAGCTGAAAAACTTTTACGTCCAACATTTTGTTGCATATAATTTTATGGTAATGGGTAGTATTGCTATTTTATTGATGGGCACGATAAAGCTTGACGGTAAAGCTTTTAGGTTGCCTTTGCAAAACTTGAGAAAAAGTTTCGAGCTTCTCCGAGCTAACTACTTCTTCACTCTTCAATTTTAAGTTGTCTGTTTCGTTTATCAAATCGTTCACGTGGTTAAAACTTCATATCGAGAACAGGTCTGGTATTCTCTATCTGAGCCCGATGTTTAAAAAATAATGAGGAATTTCGTCCTCTTAAATGAAACTTCTCCGAATGATAACTATAACGTCGTGTGACGTTTTTTGCTCACGTTTGTCACTTAACGTTTGTTACTCCTGCAGATTAGTCGAGCCGGGAAAAATAGTATGATTATTAAGTACGGCACCTAAGCCAGTAAAGAAAAGAAAGTCTCGGATCGTCCGTGTGTATTGTCAGATAAACGGATGATCTAAGGCTTCATTACTTCTGGCCGTGGTGCGTAATTGCGTTTACGATTTTAGGTACTTACGGGAAAGGATTTTTTATGATCCCTGCATAAACTTTTGTCGCTGTATGGAGATTTTACATTGAATTTATAGTTGATGAGGCAGGCTACGACAGCAAATAACGATATGACCTGGATTAGTTATTGTACTACTGTCATAGCGGATGTTATTAGTAAAATAACGTCTCATTGATTCTTTCATAATTAATTTAAAACCACGAAAACGCGTAAAATTTTGTCAGGATAGAATGGACCGGCAGTTTGCACATGAAATTAAAAAAAAAATAATAATAATTTTCAATTTCTTTGTTTCAGAACCTACTCAAATATACCGGTTCTTGCGCACACGAAACGAATTATCAGTGAGTACTCTAAAGCAACATTCAATAAAGTGTAAAATCTTTCAATTCTTATTATAAAGGCAATCCCATATCGAACGTTAACTTACACAACAATGTCAGCAAATATGCATCTCTATTGTGCAGCGAATTTGATTTCTCTAGTTAAGTACTTTTATTGGTATTAGATTGCGTGATAATTTTATATTATTTGCACCACCCCGTCCTTACTTTTATCCGCTGATACGAGCGAGCGATTATTTAATATTTTTTCGAATTATTTCTCCTGCTAATCGTTTTTTCATTGTTTATTTATTTGGTGTATTGTCAATTCTGTACTTCATTTTGCGATGCGTAAAAGCTACAACGACAGCAACGACAACAACATTAAAAATTATTATTTGCCACCGCTACTTGAAGAAACAAAAAGTGTTGATGACATTTATAAATATCAATCATAGCTGCGTTGAGCAAAATGTGATGTACTTGATACAGTAGATCGTTAATCCTATGTAAGTAAGTATAGTTTGTAAGAAAAAAATGATTGTTGTGTTGCAGCCAATATTTCTGTACAGAAACCTAACGTACATGAGACAGCGTATGTCTCGAAGTCACAAGTCTCGGCAAGGTTTCCGAGTCAATTCGATACTCGACAAAGTAAAGGCCAAAAAGGAACAGGAGCATAACCGCAACTACCTGACTCTCACGTTCCTAGGATTTTACGATAAGCAGCGTAGGTGTTTATTCCGTTGATTATTGGCCTTTTTTTTTCAAATCCTAAGTATTTAATAGTTGGCGAAGATCGTTAACATATCTATTATGTTTTACACTATCTACGACTTGCTCTTTATACTTTCAGTCGAATCTACTCAGGATCGCGTCAAAGTCGAAACTTTTTTGTTAAAAATTTGCCACAAGAAGCGCAAAGACGTTAGCTCGCCCATCATGCAGGTCAGTACTCCGTGTATACCTTTACTTACTTACACTTATAATTACGTGTCGTCGCCGATGAAAGGAACGTTTGGCCGCAGCCTGACGATCATGTGCTACTTTGTGCAGGTTTCTATGGGCATAAGCGAGGTCCCGATAAACCCTTCCGATAATCAGCTGATAAGAGCACCCGCCATCTCCATACCCAGCGAATCATTTAGTTTAAATAACGGCCATGTAGCTAAAACGTACATGTTGCTGCTTAAGGTCGTGCACTGCGTCTCTAATAATGGATGCCTTACGCAAAACTGTGATTTGGAAGGTAATACATTTTTTTTTTAGAAACTACTGTGATATTTGAAAAAACGTGAACGAAAAACCGAGCAGTGATTGTCGAATGCAGTGAGAGCCTTGTGTGTGTGTACCGTGTAGTATCTATCGACTACTACCCATACTCAAGTACTTAAATCCCGTTTGAAAGAAAATTGCATGAAAATAATTTCAGAACCAGTGCAAAAGCGGCGCAAGTCTGCTAATGGCACTACGATAAAGACGAGTAACGGCGAGGAGATGAAGCTCTACGGCTCGGAACTCATCGTGTACGACAAGCACAACCGCTGCCAGTTGAAGGATGGCGAGTACGAACTCAGCCTCCAGGAAGTACAGGTCAACAGCACGAGGTGCAGTCCGAAGAAGCACAGTGCCTGGGAGACGATCCCAGACATCAAGGACAGCGTGCCTTTCGAGGTCTTTGGTCGCGGTCCCTCAATCAAGTTCAAACTCTGCTGGGTCAACGAGCCCAGCAACAGCTTCATCGAGCGGCCGTCTTCAAATCCACTGCCCAGCGTTGACAATAAGGAAAATCGGCCTGGAAACAGTAAGTATATACTTTTTACTGTTTATTCTTGTATTACTTTTATTTTATTATTGTCATATTATTTTTGGCCTTATCTTGGTTAACTGATGCATCAATTTAATTTTTTAATTTTTTTTTTTCAGATGGCTTAGATAGGTGCACGACTAATCACAATAACAATACTGCCATCATTACTAATAATAACAATAATAATATTAATAATAATACGACACTGCCTACACCTAGTCCGCTTACACCTTCGAAAATTTCACTCGTAAGCTCAGATAAAATAGAATCAGCCAAGGGTAAGCAGCAGATTGTTTATCAGTTTATGTATAATAATAATAGTAGACAGCAGACCGAGGCAACGGCAGATTTTCATTGCCCCTGGTGTTCGGTCGACTGTGGTAGACTCTATTCACTCTTGAAGCACTTGAAACTGTGTCACTCAAGATTCACCTTCACGTACACCGTAAGCAACTGACATTTTTTAAAAACTCGATGAAATGGCTTTTGCATTTAATTTTATCAAGTTACATTTTTTCCATTCGTTTAGCCAACACCACAAGGTGCTCGAATAGATGTAGCCATTAACGAATGCTACGACGGTTCTTACTCTGGTAGTCCGCACGAGCTGATTTCCCAGCCTATTAATGAGGACTCTAAAAAAGGACCTACAAGACGTACTAGCGTCACAAATATTGTAGTGTGTCGACCCAAGAGACCAAAGCCAAGTCTTTCAGAGTTTTTGGAACTCGACGAAAATGAGTTTGAAAATTCTCGGCCCTACATCTCTGGTCACAACAGGTGAATGATAAAAATTGTTTTTGTATTTATTTTATTAAATTAAAAAAAAAAAACGTCACCTGAGGCTTTCTGTACTTAAACATTATATTTCTAGATTGTATCATCACACAGTTACGTGTTTACCAATTTACCCTAAAGAATTGGACGTTGATTCAGAAGGTGAAAATGATCCAAAATGGCTACAGACGAAAACTGTGATGATGATTGACGACTTTACGGATGTAAATGAGGGAGAAAAAGAACTGATAAAGATGTGGAATCTTCACATCATGAAGCATGGCTATGTGGGTGACTGTCAAATTCCACTTGCATGCCAAATGTTTCTTGAGATGAAAGGCCGGGAGCTTCTCATGAAAAACCTGTATCGTAACTTTGTTCTCCACATGAGTAACCTTTTTGACTTTGGTCTTGTGAGTCCTGTTGTTTTGTACCAAACTATTCAAAAACTTCAAGACTTGATGAAAAACGAAGGCGAAGATGGGGATATTCGTAAAGTTCTGCAAAAATCGCATGCAGTTCAAGTTGAAAGATGGATAACCAATGGCAGCCAGAATTATTCAGAAGCTCAAAAAACCAGTAAGTACAAAATTGAAAATCGAAAAAAACCATCAGGTGTTGGCTATAAATGAAATAAAAAATTTTATGAAAAATAATTTGTTAACAGTAATTACCAGTCAAGCTAGTAAAGTAAATTTCAATAATGAGCCAACAAACTCAAATGCCAGACGAAAGACGACGTTACCGATGGGCTCACCCCCAGGCACAAATATCAATGGTATCAAACATCCCAGCATGATGGCTATAAAAGCCAACAATATTGCAAAGGATAACCAAATAAACAGTGAACTGCCACTGAGTAGACGAAAGAGCACAAATTCCATTGCCATGGAAGATAAAACTTCAAGTGGAACCTTGAGTTCAGCGATTATGAGAAGAAAATCCATGGCTAATGGTAATGATAGTGTCAGCGCTGAATTTCCCAAAAGAAAATTAGTTTTAGATGTTATGCCGGCTAGTGCTAATACCAATCAAAAAGCAACTCAAAATGGTAATGTGTGTTGAAAACCACAGGTCTACCAGATACTTCTTGATTTTTGCACGAAGGGATGTTCCTCAATGATCAACTGTTTCCATTAAAAATGTATGGATATTTTATTTTTATCTGTATAAACAACCTATTAAATGAATAAAATTATATTAGTGTTTACAATGACTGTATACTAGAAGTATTTGAATCATTAAAAGTATTTTTTCAACCATTTAATATTATTTTTGAAAGAAATAATTAACGTGATTAAAAAAATACAAAAGTTTTTGGTGATCATTCTTTCTGTTGACACATTAATGGAACAGTTTTGCAGTTTTAAAATGCATTGACTACACATTTTAGTAGTTAATCAACAAACTGCATGAGGCTGATCTTTATATTTAATTGTATTTTTGGAGTTGTTGATTTATCAAAATATTTAATGACATTTGGATTAATTTGATTGTATAAGTCTTTAATACTAGACAAAATTTTAATCCCTTCAATAATAACATATTATATGCATACACCATCTCGTTTACAATGTGTTTGTACAGTATTTGTTGCAAATAATAAATTGCGAAGAATTGTATAAATAATTAAATAAATCATTGTCGACGTATATGCGGTAATGTGTAAGTTCGCACGACTTCTTTCACATAAATATCGTTCACTTTTAGTAAGCATCATTTACTTTATTTTGTTAATGCTTCTCAGTCCAGTCCTTGGAGCTCGTAAAATGCGATTCAGGTGATAAACTACTATGAAAAAGTTTTACTATTGCTTATTATAGAAATCCCTCAAAACACAACAAGTAGCATTGAAATAGTAGTTCTCGTCACAAATGTGCATCTCTCCAGGGCGGTGCCTGAGGAACCGTTGGGACTCCCCTGGTCGGATGCACATGAGTGGCGAACGCTGTTTTTCCTACCGAGGGTGTACCAGGGTTGCAAAAGTGCCCGAGGTAGAAAAAGGCTTCTTTACTAACCTCGTTACGGCCCTCGTCTTCGGCTCGTACCGTAAACTTCTCGTTTCTTACATATAAGCCTTTCCGAACTCGTACGAAATGTACTATTTGCTAATGTTTAAAATTTTCATGCGAATTTACACACCGTTTTTTAAATAAACCTTATCCATTTTGTTTAAAACAATATTTGAATCAATCAGAATGTATTCATGGGCCATCTTTTTTCAAGACAGTTTATATAAAACTTTCTCTATGAGGAGTTTGTCATCTAAAATTGTCTTTAAGCACCGGACCATTTTACACTTCAATCCAAATCATTCCACAAATAACTATGCTGTTTAAATTTTTTGTATAGGTTTTTAAAACGTTTGATCCTATATTTGTTATTTTAAAAGAAGATTAATAATTTGAGGTCACAGTTCGAAATCGATAACATAAAGCTTTTTTACTCTAGTCAACAATTATGTGTTGATACTAGTTTAGCAGATACATTTCCACAACTAGTATCAAGTTCCGGAAATTTATCATCTCACAACCATCAAAGATAAATAAAAAATAAACTGATTTTGTTAAACATCTTTATAAACAATTTGTTGTTTTACAGAATAATTTTTAATGATTAATTACACTATTTGTTTGATTGTTTTTGTCGTAGAATTGTAAAATTTTTTAGTGACTTGACCTTTAAAAACATAATTGAAAATTATTTTTTCATATGCATAATACATCATCAAAAATAAGCAAAAGCCAGTCGAATGAAGAAACAAATAAAGTCATTTAAAATCTAATTCAACCAATGTATCATATATGTATATCTGTAATATATTTATTAAATATATTACACGTACCAATACATATAGTTTATTACATTATGTGTGTACATACTACATTATTATGCTTGTAATCATGTATTATTATAAATATGCCAAACACTTTATTTGAGTATTCGAGTGAATTGGTATACAGAGTGAAAGTGCCTTTAAATAATTCTAAGTGTTTCAAAATTAACAACGACGAAACGACAAAGTGACAATAATTGTGAATTGCATTTGTGACTTAATTCCCACTCAATACATATAGGCATAAAAAGTGAGCCGAGTGTATAAAAACAACTATATACACAACTAATGAAGTCATATAATCGCTCTCAGCGTCGTAAGTCGTAACCGTAAGAAGTGCATAAGGGTCCCTTTTCATATTCACGCTTAAAACTCTCAAAAGTTCGTTTAGTTTCAACTTTTTAGCGTAAATGCTGCATTAAGTAAGTACATAGAGGGGGGAACTACATCAGCAGAGTTCTAGCGTAAAAGCATTTAATCGTGAGCATGAAAAGGGCCTCTTAAGAACCTTCTAAAAATGCATCTTGTACATAGCATTATACATATACTGCTTTTTGAGCAGTCTTATCTAAATACTAGTTAATTACAAAGTTTTAATTCGTTTCACATGCGTTAATCGTTTCAAAGAATGTGCACATCAATCCTGGTAACCCAATTATCTGCAATTATTGTGCAATTGTTGTATCTTGAAAAAAAATAGCAACAGAGTGTGCAATTTCTATGCAATCGTAACTGCAATTTTTTTTACCTATTATTAAAATTTTGTTGAAAATATACGATTCTTTAAAGATTTCAATATGAAGATTGAAAGAACATGATGCATCAAAAATATCTGACTAAATAACGACATAAAACAAATTTGTTCTTGATAATGCACTCGCGAGTGCATGATAAAATTTCTCAATAATTGAAAGCAGACGATGCAATTTTCCGTGCAATCGCGAGTGCAAGGATTTGGTTACCAGGGAAGTAATCATTGCATTTTGTGAAAAAAAGGATTTTTTTTAATTTTTCACATAAATAATATTTTTTAATTATTTGCGCTTAATTGAAAGATTAAGTATCTACTTTCGTTGCTTGAACTTGGAACAATTAATTGTGTCTACTCGTAGATTAATTCGCATGTGACGATTGGAACGGTCCCATCGATTAGAACTAATGCATTTTGTATACTTTTTATACATATGTACCGTTTTGAACCGTTAAGGCCCGCTCCATTTATAAACAAAAACATCTTGTGTCTTAGTGATAGTCACAAGATTTTTCAGCTAGTTATTATTAACTCGGATCAATGCTATAAACGTTTATCACTTGCCATCAGTTAGATGGTGTAATTGACGATAAAAAAGTGAAGCACATTTTTTGGGAATAGTGACATCATTGTTCATCAATATCAATAGTAGTGTTTTTTTTAAGATGTACATAGAAATAAATTTTGAATAAAATCTGCCAGTTTAAAAAGCGTGAATGACGCTGATTTTCTTTGTCTCGACCCTATTCTTTTGTTCCTTTATTGCAATATATTTTCTTATTCATTTAAGTAAGCGCATACTTATTTTTACGTTATTTTGCATAAGCCTTTTCTTTCATGTGAATTAAAGGTAGGATGATTACTCAACGTATTAAAATATTTGTAGCACAATTCTACTTGTACATTTTGCCTCGGATTTATGAAACTTTCCCTTCTTATATTTCATATTGTTTCGTTGTTGTCCTAATTTAAAAAAAAATTCTCATCCTTCAGATTTTTTTCAGAGAATTTTATACTTGCACCAAGTATTTGCTGTTTTTTTTTATCACTCACAGATAACTTTTAGTATACCTAAAACATATTTTTCAAATTGCCTTTGTTATTTCGATCTCCTTTTATAAGTCGAACCCCTTTATTTATAATTGTTACATTACTTTTCGTAGCTTTATTAAAATTGTATTCAATACTTGCAATCGATAATAGTTTTGCATATTTCCTTTTAGGATGTGTACTTGGAAAAAAAAATATTTTTAACCATTATTGTTTCTATTTTCAAAAATGCAATAATATTTTTTTTCAATGATCCTACAATTCTGTTTTTTAATTCGATTGTTCTTTTTCGCTCCTTTTTTTAAAATTACTAGGGGGCTTCATCACTCCCTAGAGTCCCTACGCGCTTTGCGCATTAACCCCCAAATCAAATTTTATTCTATTTTTTGTAATTTTACGAAAAAATAAATAAATCAAGTCTTTTTACTGCATATTTTTAATATTTATGAAAGTATGTAACCCACTAACTTGAATGTCTCGTGACTGAAGCCTTTTATTCGTGATGTGATTGGTTGAGACTATTCATGTAGTTTTTAAAGCGGGAAAATTATAAAATGAGATTTTGAGAAAAAGAAAAAAAAAGAAATTATGTTCTTTTTATATAGAATTTTTAAACTCTTCAGAAACCTCCCAAATAGTAGTCTCTTTCACCGTTTTGTTGCACTGTTTTCGTAGCATTTATTATTCCTACGTCTGTTGCTACCTATTTTCTTTCCACTGCTCTTTCTCTCTCTCTTTCTCCCCCCTTTTAATCTGGTTTTGTCTTTCTCTACCTTTGCCATTTATCGTGAATTGAGCATGCATATATTTGTATGAGTATATACCAGAGAGGCTACTGGCTTCCATCAAAAGAATGAATTGTGAATTTTTATTTTCATCTAATAATCTTTTAATTTTTTATCTTATAATTGTACAGGTCCATAATGCGCAAATCGTGAATTATTTTTTTTTCTCGTGAAGTTAGCGGTGAACAAAATAAAACTCGTAAAAATGTATTCGTGGGACTTGGAAAACGTATGCAAACTTATCGTGCAGAGTATGTAAAACAAAAAAAATATGAATTAATTGATTCATTCAATCGTATAAACACAGAAAATTGACTTTTTTTATACTTAAATTGCTCATTTAAAACTCGGCTAGTCCATCATGAATCATGAATGACAGATTTGATACCTATATACACTATGATTAATCGTATTACAGGTAAACACAAAATTTGTTTTCTGGTTAGCTACTCTTCTGTATATTATACATATAACATGCATGTGTATGTATACTTTGTTATTGGTGAATCATATTATTCAGCAAGAGCTGAAATTAATCACCCGAAGTAGTCGTTAGAATGAAAAATTAACATTTTCACCCGCCATTACCTCAAATAATGCCAATAATGAGAAAGTCAGTGAGGCCGGGCAAGTCGCCACATCTCGGGTTTTGCGAGGAAACAATCATCGACCGCAACTCGTCCGAGATAGTTGACTCTGTCTCGGGCGATGCAAACCAGCAGATGGAGTCCCAAGGGCTGGCGCTCGAGCTGGATAGCGATGCCACCCGCCCTCGGATCCTCGATCTGAAGCGCGTCCAGTGGAATAACGAAGTCGACGTCATAATATACCGCGCGGACGACTCGTCCGGAGGTCAGTATTATTATAATAATAATAATAATAATAATAATAATAATAATAATAATATATGCAAGTGCATGCACGAGGGGTGCAATTTTTCCAAAATATTTAGTTTTTATACAGAGGTATACATACATATATGTATACTCGCCGAGTGAAGTAAAAAGTTAAATATCACGGGCAGGTAAGATGCTGCGCCGCGAGAGTGAACCCCTGCGCGAAGAGGCCGAGCAGCAGGCGCGACGCAGCCGCTTTGTTCAGCTGGCCTGCAGGAGCGAGCCCTGGCTCTTTGTACTGTCCAAGTAAAAAAGTATAATTTCTGTACTTTTTTTTGTCCTTGCAAATAGCACCAATTATTATTAGGGGCCCAGATTTACATTTCTTCATTTGAAGTTCATGAATATAACGCTGCACAAGGTGTAGCTGATATTACATGTCTCGTTGTCGCTACCTATATATCTTATGATTTACGATACTTGAAAGGTTATCAGGTGTTTCAAAACAAAATCTTTGATTTTCGACATTTATTCTCCCGTTGAATTCATAACAAAATTTTGGTCTGATAGTATGCTTTGGGATAACAAATATCGGTAACAATACGGAAAGGAAAGTATTCCGAACAAAGGAAACTTTTCTCAACACTTTTTGATTTTCATCAAAATCATCTGACTGAGCCTTTCGTACTCAAAGTACCGGGGGAAGTTCAGCTCAACTTCCTGTATCGACCAATTTAACTGATGGCGCTCGATACAGCGCAAAAACTCCTCGTACATCGGTGCTACGGAACTCAAATCGTCGATCGTAAACACGTAGCGCTTCTCCAGGGCAACGTAAGTTTGACAGCCACCTGACAAGTCCAGAAGCCTTGCCAGACTCCGTACAAATCCATCTGTTATCTTATCGTCGTATATGACTGCAACAGAAAGTGCGCGGTTGGCTTGTTGTTTTATTAATTTTCAGAGACTGTGCATATTTTTGTTGTCACCTCAAATTCGTTGGAAAAAAGCGTTTCCTCGGATAATGTGATTTTTTCAAACTGTTTTACAGCGTTTTTATTTTACCTCGGATGAAAACAAAATTACATGGACGCAAATATTCCTAGAACCATCATTCTTGCTAATTACAAACGTCCCAACACTAACATCAACTGACAAAATAGATTCTCCGAAACAACAACGCTATCTCCCAAACAATTGAGATGACACTTTTTTTTTTCTCAAGTCGTCGATATAATATAATTCCATAAACATTTTGTGCCTCTTGCAACAAGCAACAATCATCGAACTAGAATTATGACGGTCGAAGTCAAATGAATGTAAAAATACACGCAGTTAGGGGATGATCAAACCAATTTAAGTATACCATCAGCTGCCATGATAACGTCGACTTTGCCGAATTTCGCTTTTAACGTAGCATTCCAGTTGTGATCCAAAAAATTCAACTCCGTCACCGTAACTTTGGACTCGACGAGCTTCCTGTTCCTCTGGAAGTTTTTCTCTATCAATTGGAGTATCCCTCCAATGTCGACATCTAAATTACACATTAAGTATTCGTAACTAAGTATATAGTCGCTCGAAATAACGGTTGGATGGTTCGGTTACCTGTACAAATGACTTCCTTGGCAAGCGTACTGGCTATAATACTGTCGAATCCGACCCCAGAGCCCAATTCTAGCACCACTCTGTCCTGAAACACTTCTGGATGGGACAGAATGAAGTCGCCGAGCAGAAGCGCACCGCGCCAAATTTGCAAGCCGACCAACTTCAGTTCGGTGGAAATGCTGTGCTCTGTACTCGTTGTGTTGATGAAAAAAAAAAAATTTCTTTGATGGATAACGAGTTCTGCAGCAAATGACTTGGCCGAGTGCACACACGCTATGATTATGTATACAGCATACCGATTAAAATGGTGCCCTTTTTGTTGCGCTCCAGGATCAGGTCGCCGTCCTCGTCGTACTCCAGAGGCCCGCTTTCCGAGCGGCTCCTACGCATGTGCGCCGGATACTCGAAGAGGAACGCGGACACCGCGTCTGCGGAGTCACACAACAATAATAATAATAATAATAACAACGAGGTTGAGGGAAAATTTCGCAATGCTCGACGACGCTCCGTCAGGACGTGATTATCATGTGCTTATAATACATTAGCTATAGGTGAGGATTAATTATATACCGTGAGGATGTATATGTACACACGGCACCGTAAATCAGCATAATCCGTCATTATAAGTACTTGATGCGCTTATCTGAATATAATTATATTCGTTTTACTCACTGTTGTTGCTGCTGTTCACTTTGTGCAACCTGTCAGCGGTCGCGTCCCTCTCCACCAACACTTCGGAAGTCACTCTGTGAGCCGACATTTTCTGTAATACGGAACAGAATTTCAACCGATTTTATCATCAAAGTTTATGCGCATCATGATTTTGTTAATAAAACGTTTTCTTTATCAGCCAGATTATCGATTTTGTTCGGAATACAATATAAAATACACACGTATGATTCTCAAGAAAACTGAGAGCAACGGAATTCAATGATTTTTAACGTATATTTAAATTCTCACTGATCATTTCAACGTTGACTATACTTATTCAGAGTAAGTGGCTAACAGGTGGTAAGAAATACATCATGCTGTTGAAAATTATTTTCCAAACTTGTGTGCACTCTTGCATTAAAAACAATATGCAAACGAATAAAATGTTATTGGGATATACACGTACCTTCTATTAATAGTAATATGGCCCTGCAGATATCCACAGTCAAGGTTTCGTTCGAGCTATACTTAATTATTTGCGTACAACTACTATAAAAAATGATGCAAATCTATCGCTAAACATTACACGCACGAAGGAATGTATTTTGTATTTTATGTATAAATGTACGTTGTTTGTATGTATATATACGTATGTACGAAAGGGGACAATTTTCGTGGCAAGTGCTTTTATATCTTCGTCGGACCCGGTAAGCGCGCGAGACCACCAAGTCGAGCACCAAGTGATGGTTACTGGGTCGCGGGTATACTATTAGCTAGGGGAACTGCAGCAACGGATGCACCTGTCGATCGGGGCTGGGTGATTCGGTGGACAGTTAGATATATACTTACTTAATACGCCTTTCCGCACACGCTATTTATTTTCGGATTTTCTTAAGCGGCAGCAAACCGACCTTGTGCAGATTCGTGGCATTGCCATTGCCTCGTTCGGATCTCCCACCTATATCTCCCCCCCACTCTCTCTCTCTCTATGTAGCTGCTGGTAGTGCTGGCGCCGATCTCTGATCCCACTTTGATCGAAATCATATTATGTTATCTGAAATGACCGAACAACCTGTTACATGACAAGTGTGTTTTTGTAAACAATCCCCACATGGTTTTCCCTTGTAGGAAACCTATGTGGTTTTTTTCAAGTGAGTGTCAAGCATGGTGGTCAATAAAATCATTGATTTGTGGTAAACTCACTGATAATGTGATCTTTTATTCATTCGCCAAACACCCATGGTACTCGCACATTAGCAAAAACAAATGGTTCATTATGATAAACTAACATCGAATAACCTTTTATTACAAAAGATAATAAAACAAGCATTTTGTATTTTGAAAAGAATGATGGAAAATTACTCTAGGTTAATGGTGAATGGATAAATAATCGTCATTGAGAGTTTACTAAGAATGGCATGATCTTTTCATTGTCTTTAACAAGATATTTGAATGATTCCGCCAAACTTTTGTCTTTCGGTTGAAAAGAACAATTTTAAAAACGTCGATTAAAATAGCTTTTTCGACTTTGAGCGTTTTTGAGAGCTTAAGCTGTGCCCTCGGTAGGAAAAATAGCATTCGCCACAAATGCGCATCCAGCCATGTCCCCCTCGGGCCCAGTGCTGGCCCTGGAGAGATGCACATTATTGCCGAAAACTATTATTACATTACTACTTCGATCCTAGCAATGAAGCAAGCAATAACTTTTGTTTTATTTTGTCTAAATCGAAAAGTCGGATTTTTTAGCTATGTAGCCTCTGATAAAACCCACTCTTTCGCTCATTTTTCAAAATTACCATTTTTTAGTTATAATTCCTTCACTATTACGACTTTCATTGCCTATAAGTACTTAGGTGTATTTAATACTTGTGCGTATCAGACTGAAGAGTAGTGTTAGTGACATATTTGTTTCCAAAATTCTTGCAGTAAGAATTACATTCAAGCTATAAGCAGCAGCCATAAAATTAAAAAACAAAACCGATTATGAGAAGTACGCAATAAATTTTAATGTCATTTCATAGTTTCAATATGTATCGATGCTTCATCGCTTCATATTCTTACCAGACAGTTGTGAAAAAACGATATTTATCAATTTGCATACTGTTGCTGTAAATAAAAGTTTCGCGCACAATCGTCTGAAAGTTTAAAAAATACTAGTTTTTCAGAATGCAAATCACTTTCAAAACGTTTAAAATTTGACAGGTCAAATTGATGAAAAAATTATCATTTAAAAATTTTTAATCATACTACCGTTCAATTGAAAAACCATGATCCGCGTACGGAACCAAATTTGTCTTGGAAGCCGGGTTTTAAAAATATTTCCAAACGATTATAAGTATGGAAAGCTGATGTTCGCGAAAACAATATCAGTGGGTTAGTCAAATTTTTTTTATTTTTGCTAATAAAATCTTAAACAGCACTTTTTCAATAATTTACTTCATTTCGCGTGTCGTAGAAATGTATAAATTATAAGTATGTACTACAACCTTTGAATCTGCAAATTAGTCCAGAGCAGTTGGTTTTCGGTGTCATCCAATAGGATCCCTTGTCGTTGGGAATTTCTGTCGTTCTAAACTTTGATTGGTGCGCTTTTTGGAGCAGGCCGATTACAAGACCAATGGCTGTGACGTGATTTGTAAATCGACCAATTTTAAGTGCTCCCTGGGGTGGTACTTATTATTGTGCATTATGCAGTGAGAGGACTTATCGGATTTTCAAAAATACGTACGTACATAAGTACTTATCTAACAATCATTAGGCTTCATAAAAACTATTTCCAAATGCTCACGTAAGCATGAAATTCGAAAAGTTCTGAAAGATGAATTTGAAACTCAAAACTGGCGCCAAGCAGCATACTAACGGTTAATATTTTTTTCTTACTTGCAATATGTTTTGAGTCAGACTTATATATTTTGTATACTGAAAATTCCTCAGAACAGCAAAAATCCGTAGCCTGAATGCGAAGAGAAACGGTATGGAGACGCAATCCAATAGGCTAAGTACACGACGAGTACAACGACGACGACACAGTTTATTTTTTTTTTCCTTCCAAATGCATATACTAAGTAAGTAAGTACTATACAGCTTACACTTACCAAACTCACGTTGTACCTATACTTATAAGTATTAAGTACCCAGTAGATACCCAGGCTACCCAGTACCCAACTACCCACCCCACGCGACGAGTGAGCGACGACTCACATAACAACACGACACGAAACGACATAGAATAGAGGCTCGCCTCTCGACAGTCTCGACGTCGCGAGTTGCGAGAGGACAGAACAGAGAAGAGAGGAGTGCAACGCAACCGCTTCAGATTTCAGATAAGTAAGTATAGTAAGAGGTTGGAAGTGTATAACTTATATAGGTTCAACGCACGGACCGCGAGTACCGCGACGCTCACTTATCGGCCATTTGTCTGCGGGAAGCGCAAGGATGGAGTTCACGTTGCTGAGCATCGCCAGTTTTCTCCTCGTCCTAGGGCTAGCCCGGGCTGATATCAAGACCGAGGATGACGTGCTCGTCCTCACCAAGGATAACTACAAGGAGGCCCTTGAAACCCACGAGTACATTCTTCTCGAGTACTGTGAGTACATGCATACGCAAACGTGATCTTGAAATATTTTTCGCTCTTTTTTTTTTTTAAATAATCTCCGACACCTGTTTCTCCACTCGAGCTTTGTATTCTTTGTAAGCCCTGCACCTTGCATATTGGCCGATGACTTGCCGGCTCCGGGATAGTTTGCTTTGCTTGTTTCGGGCTATAAGTATGTATGGCACATAATAGAAATGTAAAAAAATATGCCAACGTAAACATACTTATGGGTGCATCAGCCGAATCAGCCCTGTTGCGCTTCCTAATACTTGTGTACTTACTATACCTATTTCTCGTAACCGCTTTTTCACAAACGTTCCGCCTAGATGGATGTACTTTATAGTAATGGATGTCAGATACCTATCCGCTTATACTTACTGTAAATTTTTACGCGCAAGCCGCATTAAACCCGCACACCCCGTCCACGTCATCTCCGGTTTTTCCTTTTTGCTCGAGACTCGACTCTCTCCGTTCATGCAGCTGCTCCCGCCTCCCGCTATCTACTTATACAACATATACATGCACACGCGCACCTAATGATTTGTTCTTGATGTTGTCGTGTTGGCGGATTTTTGTGCCGGCGACGCTGATGCGTGGCTGTTGTTAAGTAATGTTATGTTAGGCCTCGGGCTAATATTACACCTAATGCTCCTCAAACCTTAAGTCACTGTGGGCCACCAGGTAATCACAATCGCTATCATTGCAGGTTCTGGACTTTAGATAATAGCTTCAACCAGTTAGTTTTTTTTAGTTTCAACAGCTGCTTGGATGGAACTCTTGATTTTTTAAACTAGGCACTATACTCTACTAATTACTTGTAGGCATATGTTTGAATACTTTACGTATCAGCTTATGGTTTTTTACAAATCATTATTATTTTTACGATCCAAATACCTTGCAATTTGAAAAAATGATGAGTTAATAGTTTTCAAAGAGATCGTCTTTTCTTGGTTATCTTTTAAAATTATACGTGCCAAAGAATTTATTTGCCCATTGTTGTATTAACACTGCATAAAACCTTTTACTCTGAAATCTATAGGTAATTTTAAAAAACACTGTCGTTTCGTAGACTTTTCCAGCCTTTAATACTTTTGCCAGATTTAACAGTCTCCAAAGTTAATGTTTCGAAAAAAATTTTAAAAATGTAATAATTACAATTTTTAGATGCTCCTTGGTGTGGCCACTGCAAAGCTTTGGCTCCTGAATATGCCAAGGCTGCTAAAACATTAAACGAAAACAAGTCTCCGATAAAGCTTGCCAAGATCGATGCGACTGTTGAGTCTAGCCTGGCTGAAGAACAGCAAGTACGAGGCTATCCGACCCTTAAGTTCTATAGGAAAAAAAAGGATCCTCAAATTGTTGACTACACTGGTGGTCGCCAAGCTCAAGAAATCATCAATTGGCTGAACAAGAAAACAGGACCTCCTGCTAAGGAACTATCATCTTCCGATGAAGCTAAAAAATTGTTGGAAGAACATCCCGTTGTTGTTGTTGGATTATTTAAAGATGCTGCTTCTGAGAACGCCAAAGTTTTCTTAGATGTTGCTAGTGCTATTGACGACTATGTATTTGGTATAAGCAGCAGCGATGACGTACTGAATGAGTACAAGGTCCAAGATGGAGAAGTCGTTCTCTTCACGAAGGTAAAAATATTATGAAACAAAATTTGAAGACTAACTCTATTCTTGTGTTTTGAAACATGCAACCAACGATAAGATGTTTTTGTTCTAGTTCGATGGCTCCCACTCATCAGTCAAATTCGCTGATGAGTTTAGTGTTGAAAACTTGAAAAACTTTGTGAAAGTCGAATCTCTGCCACTGATTATTGAATTTAATCATGAAACGGCAACAAAGATTTTCAATGGTGATGTTAAAAGCCATCTTCTCATGTTCCTCAGCAAAAAAGATGGTCACTTTGAGAAATATGTTGAAAAACTTAAAGATCATGCCAAGAGCTTCCGTGGAAAGGTAATTGGACCCTTAATTGTTGAATTTCAAATTTTTCCTTAACTTGGCTCATACATTTTCATTCATTTATCATTATTATCATTGTCTCACAGATCTTGTTCGTCGCAATCGATGCCGATGAATCTGATCACGAACGTATCTTAGAGTTCTTTGGACTCAAGAAAACCGATGATTTACCGTGTATGCGTATCATCAAATTAGAGGAGGAAATGGCTAAATTCAAGCCCAACAAATCCGAACCAACAGCGGAAAATGTTGAAGAATTCGTCTCGGATTTCCTTGCCGGCAAACTATCGAGGCATTTGCTCACGGAAACTCTTCCTGATGATTGGGATAAGCATCCTGTCAAAGTCCTGGTCAGCACGAACTTTAAGGAAGTTGCCTACAACAAGGACAAGAAAGTCCTTATCGAGTTTTACGCCCCATGGTGCGTACACTGCAAACAACTCGCTCCGATCTATGACGAGCTTGGTGAAAAGTACAAAGACGATGACAAGATTGTTATTGCCAAGATGGATGCTACAGCAAATGAATTAGATGATGTCAAAGTCACCAGCTTCCCAACCATCTTTTTGTACAAGGCTGAGACGAATGAAGTATGTTAAAGCTTTATTACGATGATGAAATTCACAATTTTAGATATAAAGAATTTTATAATTTTAATTTGCTGTTTTTAAATTAGGCTATTCAATACAACGGAAAGAGGACACTTGATGGTCTTGTGGATTTCATAGAATCCGATGGTGCTTTGGGTACAGAACCGGAAAAGGTCAGTAAATTTTAACAATTTTTACGTATAGATATTTCTAAGTCCTATTGATTTTCAAAAACAAAAACAATTATTTCATGACCATTTGTGTGTTACTTTGATTCATCTAAAATTAAATGAGTGACAGTCATCTGAAAATTTGCTGACTAAGCATGTAATCTTATAATATAGTAATAATTTATTTAAAAAATGTAGGAATAGCTTAACTTATTTTTGATTTTTTTTTTAAATTAAGGGCGAAGAAGAAGATGAAGACGATGATGCTCCAACAAAGGACGAACTGTAAAAAAATTGTGTCCGCGAACCTTGATTTAAGAAACAAGCGAAAAAAAGATGTCTCATCTCGCCGTTTCTACTTAACATGTGGAAAATAAGGGTGGTGTCAACTTTTTTCAGCGCCAGTGATTTGGCTGTAGAATAACAATTCTAGCCTAATTTTATTTTTTTCTTATAACATTGCATCGAGATACATTAATAAGATTGTATTTACTATTTAACGTTCTTGTACAGATTGAACAAATTGATAAGCTTCTGTATTTTTCAAATTTTATAATTTTTCATTGCTTAATTTTTTTCATGCAAGTACACTTACTGTTTCAAAGTGTTACTTAGGCCGCTTGTCTTCCGTAGATGCGGTAAATACGCATTTAAAATAGAAGATTTTCTTCTAAGATTAAATTACTTTGCACAACTATATTTTACTAGAATGATTAATACCTTGCCTTTTATAAAAGAAACAGTGATTTTTCACACTGCGGTATTTCTAGCCATTCCGGTGAATTAGCAGGAAAAGAAAGGACGAAAGAATGTAAATGTGCGTGAGTGAAATAGAAATGAATAATATAATCATGTAAAGTTTTTTGTAAAAACTCCGCTGGCCGTGTATTGGTGGATGCCTTAAGGGTTCAGTTATTCAAGATTCAGATGATAAATTGTTATTTGCCAATCGATTGAAATAAAAAAAGAAAGATATATAAGAATAGTTACTAGTTTTTCTACAGACCGAAATTATTAATTTTTTTTTTTTTTTCTTTTAAGTGCAGTGGTTTGAAACAGATAAAAAAGATGAAATATTTTATCTCCAAGTGGCGATGCATGTCAAATTCAGATGTTAGTGCTCAAGAATATTTTATCAAATATTTTTATAATGTCCAATGATTAACCCTCTCTCCAACATGTGCGTTGGAAAAAAAAGTAAGTGATTATATACAAGTCTGAAAATAGAAATGCGCCCATATATATGTGTATATATATACGTATAGAATTGATGAATAAATATTTATATATGTGAAATTTGTATGAATATAGAAGTAATGGTCATAATTTATTTGTAATCTTGTACAAATATGTTTGTGGTTGTTTAAATAATGAACAAAAATAATGTTTACTCGTGTTAATTTATTAACGTAATTGTAGAAATAAGTTAAGGTGGTAAAGCCGCAAGACTTTTATTACAGTTTTCCTGAAATTTCGCGTATGGCTCAAGATTGATATTATTTATCATGAGCCAAAATTTGAAAAAGCCCAGCGGTATAGTTTTGGAGTTATATTTTTAATGTTGAACTTTTCAGACGGGGAAGACAGAAAAGCGTCTAAATCGAGGCGAAATTGTGAACGAAAGGTTGATAACTTTTTAACGCATCTTACGATTTTTTAAAAAGAGTTACAAATATTATAAGTTAAGAGAAGCCCACGTTTTTGAGTATACTTTCCAAAGTTGAAAACTTTCGTAACATGCAGCAGTTGCAGCAGCTGCGTGAGAAGAAAAAAAAGCCGCTTTTTTTGGCAAGTTCGACACTGTTGAACTTTTTCCGCCGCTTTCGACGGACCGTGAAAATGGACCTAAACAGCGATAAGTACAGTGAAGACTATATTTGTGAGCTTAAATACATAACCTATGAATGAAGATAGTGCAATATGGCACGTACTATAGAGTGCCTACTACTACCCTACCTTAACGTTCTACATGGGATTGCCTAACTCATATACATACTCGTGTTTTATGGATACTGTTACCACACTACTGCACAATTAACTTGCATAATATTTTTCCAAAACCCAATGCCCTCTGAATTAAGTACATTAAAACCGTTGGTTTTTCCATGCACTGTTTCGATATATTCGATCAACCTTGTAGGGCAGCACCAGAGCAAATATGGAGGAAAGTGACGGTTTGGAGAAGTTGTACGAGCTAATTTCTTCAATGCTACGTAGCTCCGAGGAGACGAAAGAAGTTTTGCAAAGAGAATGCGAAGAGGCAATATTTGCGTTAAAACCATGGCCACTCGAGACATTGGTCGTGAAGGAACTTAACAAAAATATTTGCACCTGCGAAGAAGTAAGCTGATTCTTTTTTTGCTTACCCAAAAATTATTTAAATTATAAAAATTTTATGGCGAACAACGATTCCCATAAAAAACGTACTCCAGAGCTAGGGAGAGACGAGGTTTCATTATACATAGTTATTTACGTAACAAGTGCGGAAAAGACGATTTCCCACACGAGTTGTGATTGACTCGCACGAGCGACACGAGTGATGGCCGGAGATGCCGGGAACGAGTGCTAGTTCGAGTAATGATCAAAACGGCACGAGTCAACCACACTGGTATGGAAATCGTCCCGCAAGATTTTTTATAATATGTATGTGGAAAATAGATAAATGCGTACATAAAATCAAGTCACTCGACGATCATATACTATTATTGCTAATTGAGCCATGCAAATACACTTCACGTTGGATGTATACACTCGTGTAATATACTATTTATAAGTATATCTATAAATACTGAGTAATCTATCAATTATGTTTTTCATTTTAACTAGTCAGTTTTTTATGTATGAATAATTCGAAAAGAAGGTTGTGGGGGAGCAGGTGGCGAACCCCCCACTGTGCAAGATATATCAAACGGTCTCTATCAGTAAAAATTTAGGCTCAACTTTTGAAATTGGAATACTGTTACGAGGAAAAAAAATGAAAAGAAGATTTTTTATTGCTAAAATCTTACAAATACTCTTGCAAAACTTTATGGTGGGACAAACTCTAAAATCCGATGAGGTACATAAGAGCCGAAAACTACTATTTCCACACACTATTATAAAAGATTACTTTTGCCCAGGAAAGACTTGATGATGAAAATCACATTGCTTTGATACAAAAAAAAAACAAAAAAAAACAATCTTACGTATATACGACAGCAAGATGAGGAGATCGCCGCGGAGATCGGCAAGACGCTGCTGCATTCCCAGCAACTGCGGGAAAAAGTGGCTGCCAAACTTAAGAGCCAGCACTCTCGCCACCGCCAGCCCGACCTGCAGCAGATATACGGGCAGCAACAGCTCCGGACCCGAAGCCGCAGTGGCTCGACCTCGCAGGTGCGATCGGCATCGGAGCTGCAGCAGCGGCGCAGCAGGAGCATCAGCACGAGGCCGCCCGCCGTCAGGGAAGATGGCAAGAATCAAGCCTCCTCGGCCCAGCGTGTGCAGCAATCCAGCCGCGGCGCCCCGACTAAGAACTTTGTCCTGGCGAACAAGCGGAGCGTCTCCAGCGCAAAGTCTTCGCTCCCGGACTCGCGCAAGCCACGCAGGTAGCGCACGATATGCGTACATACATTATACATGTGTATTTTTTATTTATTTTTTTTTATATTTTATAGTGCCATACGTCTGGCTCTTTACTAAAGGCACTTAGCACTTGGGAGAGGGCCGGGAGGGGGTAGAAGGGAGTGACTAACAACCGTTCCGCATTCGCCCAGGATAAGTCCTGTGGGATGGGGAAAAACCCAACCCACAACGGCCCCGTGTATTGCCCAAGTTCGGTCCTGGCGTCTATGTCCAGGTGTAGGGCTTAGGCACCAGGACCTAACTCCTATACACCTCCCGCACATGTTGTACGTAGCGTAAGAGAAACAGTTGATCGATCCCCGATGAAAAGCAGTGATGGAAGCAAACCTCGAGGCAAACGGCGAGACTTGGAACGGTTACCCATTCAAGTACTTACTTACCGAGCCAAACGCTGCTTGCGACTTTGGTGATCGACGAAACTGCAACTCTACCGCTGCGCCACCGTGTCGGCCCTATATGTATACATAATATGTATACATAGAGTTGGATGAAAAAGACAAGCGAAAAATGGCTAATAATGGTTTTTCTTCATCTCTGCCAATCGTTAATATATTACACGTGTAAAACTGAATTTTATTCAATCATACTTTACCGATTGTTCAGAAAGTACTTTAATTCCCAGCAGATATCCTGATGTCTGCAATTATTGCAAATCAATCAATTCGTACGGGACAATTTATACAAAGTAGGTATTTTCCGTACAGCTTTATCATTGATGTTCAATCGGTCGACATTCGACAAGCAATATAATAATCTTATCCAAAAGTGTGCAATGGATAAAGAAGCCAAGCTTTTTTGTTTGTCCTGACGAGCTTGTAATCTCGTAGTAGTAGTAGTAGTAGTATCATAGTTTTCAGTGCCCCCCAGCACAGCTTTATAAAATTTTTATCGTTTTCGATTCCTCGATGAATAAAATCAGCTCGAGAGCCGCGCTGAGCATAGCGAACGCGCAGCCCGCGACACAGAGCGACGATATCGAGGCGCTGAACGAACTGGACCGGCTGATCCGGAAGTACACGTCGGCCGAGGCCGAGGTCAACGCGGCGAGCTTGCGAAGCAACTGTCCCCTGCACGCGACGAACGCCAAGAGCGTCATCGAGGAAAAGGTCACGATGCTGGTAGACGCCGTTGAGGGCCTGGACCGACTCGGCGTGCCCCCTCGGCTCGTCAAGGCCCTCAAAATATACCACGCCTACCTGAAAGCCGAGAGCGATGGTCCCTCCGATGCCCCGGTCTGGGAGCACCGGCGGGAGACAGCTGCCGACACCTTCGCGGCTAATTTCCAGAGAATCGTGAGTACATGATCTTATTTGTCGATCGCGGCGCAGCATATTCCCCATCGCGCGATAAATTTTCAATCCTTTCAGAATGAGAAGAGCCGGATTGCCGATTCCAATCGTTACTATGCCTTACTGTCCGAATACACTACTCTGTACCGGCAGTCCCATATGGACGATTTGAGCACCAGTGACATGAGAAATATCAAGTGCAAGTATTTGTCCCTGGAAAACGGTGCGTTTAAAAAACTCCAAATCAAAGAAAAAGCCGGTGAGATTAAGTTTGCCGGCTCCAATACCAACGAGCTTGACTACGATTTTACGCTGGACGTGAAAAATTGGCTCTCGAATGGCGTCTGGAATCATTCGTGTTTTCTTGGACTGAAAGGTTAACATTCTATAGCTTATACATTATTTTCAGTTCATACGTTATTTAATTGTTTCGTAATTTTCAAAAGGGAAGATGGATATAAATTATATTTATGTTATGTGCGGATAATTCTGATTGCAAATTACATTTTTTTTTCATGACGTTACTGTTACAGATGTATTTGGTACCTTTTGTACTCGATACTCCAACAGAATTCAGTTGACTCACTTTTTTGCCTCGATCCAGAATTACCAAAGAGAAGTCTACGAAAGGCATCTGTTGGAGGTGCTCTTGGAAAATGTTGTACCGATGCTGAAAGAATTCATCAGTCCCGAAAGAAAAGAGTTTCTGAAAATTTACAAAATGATTTCAGCCATCTGTCAAGTTATAAATATTAAAGTTCCAGCTTTAGTCAGCATTACCGATTAAGGTAGTTGTTTCCCCAATACATCAGAAAAGTTATAATTCTTAGTAAAATAACATGTGAAATAACATCATTTGAACGTGGGATATTTTCACATGCACATTGTAGATTTTTTTTCAAATTTTTCCCTTATTTATCTCCATCAATTAATCGCGTAAAAAAAAAAGGTTCCTTTTTGTATCCAAAAGCTTTCAATTTTAGTTTTTTTCTTCGACTATATACCGATACAATCTTATCATCTTTGATTTGCTAAGAAAGTTAAAGATAAAGATGACTTTTTTTTAGCACATCAAAGATGGTGAGTTATTAGGTATTTAGATAAAAAAAGAGAACTAGCTTTTTTCATTAAAATCGAACGGAAATTAAAAAATGTTCGATACAAAAAGTATTATTTGTACATTTTCACGATTAATACCCTACATGGATATATACGTACCTATACTGGGGGAAACAAATACCTTAATGTTACAAGTGTAGGTGGACAATTTTTTTTTGAAATTATTCGAATACTCACATTAAATAAGTATCGCCTTAAGTATTTATGGTGCCTTGGAGATTTTCTATATTGATCAAACATTTCATTCATTGTAACC
>JAPYYV010000569.1:0-30696 GCA_030522625.1 Copidosoma aretas
CATTGGGGAGCGTGGTTCTTCTCTCGTACTGTTCCTTACTCACTTCGATCTCATCTGGTGTGTCTCATTCAACTCCTGATTGCGTTTCACGATGTCAAGTAATTTTGTGCCATGCACTCCTCACTCACGCGTGTAGTGGTTTGTCACTGTACCCTATATCCACCGAATATTCAGACTCCAGATTTCTATACTTGGATGAAAAACGCATCTGACCCAATTTTGGCATACACAGTCGTTTGCACCTCATACACAGCAAACAACAGTACATTATATGATACGCATTAACGTAAGTCACTACATGCTAGATCTCAGTTGAAACAAAGATTTTAAACTAATCTAATTAAGGTTGAGCTTCCTACTAGAGGACAGAAAATTAAATTTTACGTCATAACCGGCAGAAAATGTGTGTGACATTCAAGAACGTGGATACGCTTGTTTCTTCAAATTCTCTTGTTTCAGCTTTTATGCGTGTGATAAAAGCTTATGTATACATAGAAGCAGCGTCATTGCATAAAAAATCCGCAACTAGCGTGACTGTAATTCAAATAAAAAGTAAAAATAGCTCCCAGGGAATATTGCAAATATCCATGAAGCTACGCCCGTTTTGCGAAAATCCATCCAAAAGTCGACTACCTTACGTGTGTTAAAAAAAAAAAAAAAAAAAACGCGCTTCGTTTACAAAAAATACCTGCATACCCCATTCAACAAACAAAAACACCGATCCAAGGCATTTCTGCCCGCGTATTGGCCTCGGCACGCATCGGCTCCCTCTCATCACGTACCTTTACACAAACACACAGCCACGCTCAACTCCTGACCCAATTCCGGCGGGTACACTCCCGCTTTTGATTAAAATTCCCGCTCCCCCGGTTAACTCTACCACGAACGCGATGACCGACACTATTACACGCACACACCCTTTTTCGCGTATCCACGTGCGTACATGTTCCCACTACCTACTACACGAGTAGTGTCCGAGCATCGGTTCATCTATGCAACGGCATGTTAAGAGCAAGCACATGCATACGCATCGTAGGCATCGAGCTCTGGAATTGGCAAACCAAAACAAGCGGGGGGGCGGGAGAGGGAAGAAAGCTGGAATCGGGCACAGCTCCGCGAACGAAATTCAAATCGGAGAGGGAACAACACCCGCGAGTAAAAATCGGCCGGTGTACGCGGATGATCGTTCGCGCGCACGGGGAAGAGGGACGTGGACCGCGAAAGTGGTGCCAGGGTCGTAAAAAATAAATAAAAAAACCGAGAGCTGAGAGGCGAGAAGAAGAAATTCGTGCGGCGGCTGCGCGCTTTCGAATATCGAGTTAAAAATATGTTTTGTTCTCATAACCTATACATGAAAAGAGATGGCCATTTTTGATGTCTTCAGTTTTTGCTTGATTGTCACTTTTAAATAAGATATTGACAGAAAATTTTTTTTCATGACGCATTATTATTTTTGGTGAAGTTATGTCAACAATGTTGAATTTGAATTCAGAATAACTATTGCCACTAACCGGATGTCTGTGTTGAACTACTTACATTATCTAAAAGCTTAAGACTCTAACTGAAACAGTGCAAAGTTTCTTTAAGAAGGCTTTTTGTCGACTTCGTGTATATAAGTCAACAGACTAGCCACGATGTTTTTGTAGTCGACATTGTTGTCCATTCAAAAAAAATGTTTACCTACAAATGAGAAACTTCAATATAATTGATATATAAATGCATCGCGTCGTGTGAAACGACGAGTCAACAGCAGACGACGTTCCCCATGTATGACATAGGTCAGTGAGCTGTCTGTTTAGGTTTACTCTAATATCTTTGAAAAAGATGTACTTTTCTGATTAGCATTAATAGTATCATCATCCGAACCGTCAGTCTTTAGGTTTTTGTCAACCTGGCACATTATCAATTACAACAGTAACAATTCCATAACCCTTCAGAAGGACAGTGTTAAAAATCCAAACTTTGATAATGTCTTTCAAAGAATGTTGCGTGTTTGCACCTATGCTGAATTTTTGAACTGGCCACCACTTATTTGCGCTTGATTCCCGTTAGGGCGGTTGTTTGATAATTTTGATCGAAAGTTTTCCGATGGCACACGCCTGTGCGTGCAGTCGTACGCTCGCAGAGGAACGATCCGAGTCAAAGAGCTTCGCAGCAGTACACTGCACGCGCGACGATCAGTGACCAGTGGGTCGGGGTTTTACGTAAGGATTACGCGGTTAATTTCGAAACGGGGATCGGTCGGTGCACCGTCGTCAACAGGACGCCACTCGACAAACTGCGGATCTTTGCTCCGTTTTTTTCCCCCTCCTACGTTGCAAAGAGCATTTTGTCCATTTGCTTGTCGGCGAAAAATGGGAGTAATTGAGTTTCTTTTATTTCCCAATGGAAAGATCGGTTACGTCGAAAGGGGCAACGAGGTTTGCCGACTGTCGAAGAATAAAATCGAGTGCGTGCAATAAAACAGTTTTGCTGATTATGCAACACTGCGAGATGAAGCGTAAGAATCGAGTTTATTGCAAATTGATCGATCGCGATTCTAAAGGGGGTACGTGAGAGTTGCACACGCATGTAGAGAGAAAAACTATTACGCTACACTATTACGTTGATAGTAAAATCCCATCAACTATGAGCTACTGGATAATTCAAGCGTATAATATGTATTGTGGACCGCGTAATCATCGTTAAGGAATTTCGTCAGATCTGTTTTATGTCACACAAGTGAAAGAATCTAATGGGTTTTCCACCAGACGATTGATGTACACTATATCATACAACGCGGCTCATCTGGGTGGGAGCATATTAGCTTCTCTCTGTTCTATTTCATTGACTAAATTGATACATGCACGTACATTTTAGCCTGAAATAATAAAAATATCATACATCTGGTATTGAAGATTAACATTACAAGCGAAACGTTATTCATAGCTGAAAAATATGACGTCCATTTCCACGACATGAAGGAAACGACGCTGTCTCGTAAAATGTAATCTCGACACCTGAAAATCCATCCAGTCGCGGAGACTAACATAATATTATCCCTAAACGCTATTTTTTGACGACCCGCAAAAAGGACGATGAATCACTCTGTAATTCCCGCGTAATTAACTCGCACAGCTGCGAACGCAACTTTCAACCGAACATCGGCGTTCCCGCTCGGAGCAGTGTGCTGGGTACTTTTCGCAGCAGTAAAACCAAGGCTCGAGGAAATCCCTGCGTCACGCGCGTCGCGCCGGCCCGTATCAAAAGAGCGAACGAGGTAACGAGCGCCGCAATCCGATATTAATTCCTCGCATCGTCCTCCCCCCACCACCGCGGGCGGCACTCCCGTGACGCCGCGCTCTTGTACATTTCCGCCTCGGATGGAGTCGTCGTCGTCCCTCGCTCGAGCAAACTCCGCGCCGTGCGTTTTTCCCGAGAAGTCGTCCGGTCGCACTTTCGAACTCGCGGAGCTGCTGCGGCGGGTGATGGCGGCCAGAATAAACGCCGCTAATTGGGTATGCGTGTAAGGGGGGGGGGGAGGGGGGTCCGAAAGTCCCGCCGTAAAAGCTCGGAAGCCGAAGCGATCCCGTTCTCCTTCGCGGGGCCCTCCTCCCGCAGCACCGGGATCGGGGAGCGCGCGTTGCGTCGTGGCGAGCGCGCGGGACGGATCCCCGCCGATTTCACTCCGATGAGTCGGGGCCGATGGTTCGAGCGCTGATAAAACGGGGGAAAAGTTGGAAGCCGCGAGAGCGACGCGCGCCTACTTCCGCGTGCTGCACGCGCGGTCGCTTTTCTCCGTCTCGTCCGATTTGTCGGGGTCGCTGGCTTCCCCGCCGCAGTACGCAGCCGTACGGGCTGCGCGTGCGAGCGGCTCGCGGATACTTGAGATGTGGTACGGTGGTGCGGATCGAATTTTGCAAAGTCTGCACGGCATGAGACGAGATGTCGAGGGGAAAATGACCAGCGCTGGGGGATGTGTTTTCTAGAATTTCTCTTCGCGCGTTTGTTCGGCGTTCCTTTGCGTGCTGCGGCACGGGTCGAATGATGCAAAATGTGGGCTGGCTACGGTAGCATTTTCAAACTGGACAGGTTTTGTGCGAGATTTTTAGGGAACTCGGAAAAACTGCGTATTTTTTTTTTAAATGATCAAGATCACAAGGTTATTGCGAATTGTCTTTAAAACAATATCTGTACATTCATGTATACTTACGATCAATGTTGGTGCTTACTGTACATTTTCATAAATTGTTATATCGAAACATGATATTGACACTGCAGATGTATTTTAAAATTAATGTAATAGCGTGCTGTGGAAAAACACATTGGACTGTAAAAATGTCTTCGATGGAATTATTTAAATTCAAGAATGAATGAAAAAAATCACGCAACTTTTTTAATACAAATTCTGAGATGATAGTTTTTATTCATACCAATTCGATACAATAAGAACATCACGGAACCTCAAGTGAGTCTTAAGCTCGAGCTATTTTCTAATAGCAAACGTTGTGCGGTGACAGTAACATTGACCTTCCCTGAGATCCTACGATGCTACAACATTGTAACATAAATGTAAGGAGTCGCGTACTTTCTCTCCGGCTATTTACGACGGATCTTTTTCTTTGCTCGGCTATTCGCAGTACCGTAAGGCGGAAAGGAATTTTGTTCAAACTGTGTATACATCAAGACTATCAATCATATAAGGAAGAACATCTTTATGCTCTCCACGTCAATTTTGAATATTTTTCTCTTTTCAGAGTAACTTTTCATTTTAATGCGAGATACATATAAAATATAAAAAGGCGTGATTTGAGGTAAAAAAAAGAAATACGTACCTTTGGCACATCAATACAAACAGAAATAAAAGTGTAAAAAGTAGCGGATGTTTCTCCAAGATTTTCCATTACCCTAAAACTGTGTTCTTATTTCCTCACCGCAGCTTGAGACTTCAATCAGAGATGATGTTTGCACGAAGCTCAGCCGGGAAGATTAAAGTGAAATGCGCGAAGCTTTTCATTTTATTCTCCATTTACTTTGTAACTACACGACTTTGCATATCTTAATGAAGTTGTCGCTCAGCTAAAATAATCTCGAATCTCCTATTTACATGACTGTTTTCACTGCAAACATTACAACTGTAATAAATTGCCTCTCTAATTCGTCATCTAAATTTTCGTTCGAAGGAACTGTTTAGATGATCCTGCTCTGATTACAATAGTGAAAATACGAGTACTCCACCAGCATTTTGTCTACTGTAAGCGAGGAAACGGATATGATTCGTTCTTACGTTGGAAGATGGAAAGTTATTCGCAATAACGGCGCTCGAACGGTGCTAAAAACAACACTCGTATTTGATTGATTTAGCCATGTGCTGGAACGGATCAAAAATTTGTAAAAAATCGGACTACAAAAATCGTACAAATGTACGAGTGAGTAAAATAACTTTCCAAAGACTACTGTCTGGGTTGCCGTAAAACGTCGGAACTTCCATGCTTATCAATCGACTTTTTGACAATTTATAAAATACCTCAACTATATAATACACACCTCGTCATGTTTTTAGACGGGACTTTTTGGATTTCTGTTGGTAAATATCATCATCCGTCATCCACGCAACAATGTAGAGATGTGGTGGATATCGATGATGCAATCTTTCGAATCAAAGTGCGATCGAAAGGCAACCGCTTCCCATCGCGGAGATCATTCAGTCAGGGAGTCTATGTCTCATCAAGGAAAATGATGACCAAACGTATCCCTCGGACACGATCGACGCAATACACAATATAGATACACATCGCAAGTGACCACGCGACGCGAGAAAAAGTCGCGCAACGCCGCTGCACCGCAACTGTACAAAGAGCCATCGCCCGCGGCCCACGCATGGGATACCCCGTATTGCACGGGTGTCCAGCAGAGCACGCAACGCCCGCGCGTCTTTCGCGGAGAAACGGTCATTACGAAATCCCGCACGCGCGCGTGCACACGCGCATGCAACACCGTGGGCAGAGCGGCCTTTGCGCGAAGCAAGGGTACCCCGCGCGCACGCTCGCCGCCGGACGGGGAGGGAAGAGGAAGAGGCGCCCCGAGGTGGGATGCTGCCCGCGGACGCGGGCCTCTGCGCTCGATCGGGCACACGCGACCCGTCTCTTGTGCCGGTAGCACGCGAAACACAGCGCGCGCGCGCCTGCGACAGCCAGCGGGGAGAGAGGAGCCGCAAGCGCAGATTTCTCCCGGCGCCCGGATCACCCAGAGGAGGAGGAGGAGGAGCCATGGGGCCGGGGCTCTGGCAGGTGGGTCTCTCGGCCGTTGTCGTTTCCCGAGTCGTGCGTGCAAAGGGCCGGCGCGCGGGGGTATCCAAGCGCTCGCGTCCCGATTTCCGCGCGCCGCGAGCGAGTTTACTGGGACGCCGGGCGGGGAGGCGAAGCGGTCGGCCGCCGCGGCATGCGCGCGAGTCGTTCGACGCCCCGGGGAGCTCTCGACTTTCTTTTGCGGGAAGCTTCGGTTCCGGGATCCGGCCGGAGGAGTCTGGGAAGCGGAGGGATTTTCAGCCCTGGTTTTTTATGTTTGCGCGGTTGTGGAGTCGACGGAGGCGTTTCGCTTACTCGCGGAGAGAGCTTTGTTGCAGAGGTGGAGTGTGAAGTTTTCTTGGGAAACTGTTGGAAACGTCTTCCATGGTGCGGAAGATCCGAGTAAATGTTTCGCAAAGAAACGAGTCTGTGTGTGTGTGTGTGTGTGTGATCAAATTTACAACTTTTGATGATCGATTTTTCTGCTGTCCATCGTTGTATTCATATACATGCAGCACGTCAGAAATTCTAAAAGATCATGTAGTTTTCTACAAAATGATGTATTCTGTGAAAAAATAACTTTAACGAATGTGTTGAAATTTCTTGAAATTTGCCTGCATGCGTATGTATGTATGTAATGAGTCATATCTCAGTATTCCTATGACCAATTTCAGTCCAACATCACTTATTACATTTTTTGTAAGATTTATATCACAACTGAAACAATCTTTTGGTTTCTCAGGCTAATTTTTATTTTGTTATTATTTTTTCGATTTTTGGAAATCAATTTTCCAAGTAGTCAATTTTTTAGCCTTTTAGCGTTGTTTTACGCCTTTGTAAATTAAATTAAATAAGTAAGGAAATAGATCACTAAAAAGTCACGAGTTTTTTCTTAAGGCTTTATCCGCAAAACTTTTTTTTATGTAGGAAAGTAATTTTTTTTCTTTTTCTTGTAGAATATTATTTGACACACGGAATTCCATTTTTCTGCCCCGAACAAAATGAAATTCATTTAAGTTTTATCTTTAAATGATAATAATTGAACAATTCAAAAAAAATTATTCAAAAAATAACACCGAATTTCCAAGAGATTATTTACGATCAAAAAATCCACAATCGTATAAAATTATGTGATTATTGTCGTTTTAGTATTATTATAAGAATTCAGTTTTTAATAAAATAAAATTTTTTGCTCTGAAAACAACTACTACTATTTTTTATGTAATCTTTATTTTGTAAAAGTAATATCTATTTAAGATTCACAAAATTTATTTTTCATGCTGCCATTTTTGTTATTTTTTTTACATGGACACCTCTTGCATTCTTATAGTTATACTGTCACAATTTGTTAGATTTGTAATAAAATTATTAATAATAATCATAATGATCATATCGATGATAATTTTCTTCGACAAAAACCAGTACCAATATTTTTTTTAGATAAATGTTAATTAAATTATCAAGTTGACATATTAACATAACAAACATTGTTTTAAATTATACATACTATTTTCATGAGGAATCCCATTACAAAAATTATGTTTTATTCATTGGTTGTAAATTATTTTGTTATGTAGTCTTAGAGTTTTACTTTAATTTGTGTTCAAAATTACCTAAGTTCGTGGAATTTCTTAGAAACTCAAGTATCTAGTGGAAAAAAAATGAATAAATAAATTGAATTTCGACGTTGATTGCATTACATAATTAGTTGCAGTTGTATTTTAGTTATTGGTTCAAGAGTTCAGTTGCAAGAGTAAATGTTATCGACGTCTTAATATGTAGGATATCTTCTTGCTTGCAGTGAAGCCTTTTTCTGCCAATATAAAATTTTCATCAAAAACAAAGGCTGTTCTAGAGTATAAAAAATTTAATGAATATAATGGAATGGGTTCGTTATTCTGATTAAAATAACAAATGATATTTAAAATAGATATTGTCATTAAAAAATAAAGATTGCGAAACAATAAAGATAAGGTATCTTCGTGTCAATAGGCAGCTGTTTCCTATATTGGTAAAACATTTAAAAATGTCCAGTAGACTAATGCCGATTGTCAGAATCCAATTTAAATTTCAACCGATAAGAGATATTGCCCATGATAATGACAAAGTATAATTTCAACTAAGAGGCAAATGATTTGTATCCGTCCACCTAATTTTTGTTTTTGGATTTACTCTACGATTAAAAATAAGAATTTTTTATTATCTGATTACTGTTGATTAACAAGTTTTTTTATTTGTTTGAAAATTAATTTTGATTAAAAGTAAAGCGTTTATGTCGAAACAATCAAAAAGTGTGACCAAAATGTTAAATATTTTATGAAACAAAACGCAGAACAATACAGCCTAAGGGAGCTTTGTTCATTAGCTGTGGTTTTCATCCTTACTTTCTTAAAATGCGTACAATTATTTTGCTTTCTCATGGGCAATGTTCTGTATCGGTGGAAAATGGAGTTTTTTTTTTTTTATTCATTGGAAATTTTTTTATTGTTTTAGAGTGTCAAAACAAAGTAATTTAAAAAATATTTCTCTCTCTCCCTCTCTCTCTTTATATATATATATATATATATATATATATATATATATATATATATACAAGTGTCTGGTAACAATTTTATCAAACCTTCATCTAACTTTTACAAGTAATTATTTTTTATAAAAATTGTAGTAGTCAGTTGGCAAAAGAAAAACGACGTAACCCACCTGGATGAGCCACAAGTAGGAATGTAATTCATGCACCATAAAATCAAAATTAATTTAAGAAACAAACAAAAAATTTTTCATTTTGAGCATACAAAAACTAGTTTTAAAAACCGAAAAATCTTTTTAAGTACCTTAATGTAGTTGAGAATTGAATTTTATTTTTCAACCTCTGGATCACTAAAATCGCTTGTTACGCGCAAACACAAGCGATTTTAGTGATCCAGGGCTTGAAATGTTTGTTTTTTCATACTTAGGGAGGTTAACAAATAAAATTCAATTCTCAGCTACATTAAGGATCTTAACAAGATTTTTCGGTTTTTAAAACTAGTTTTGTATGCTCGAAATGAAATTTTTTTTGTTTGTTTCTCAAATTAATTTTGATTTTATGGTGCATGAAACACCTTCCTACTTGTGGCTTATCCTGATGGGTTATGTCGTTTTTCTTTTACCAACTGACTACTACGATTTTTGTAAAAAATAATTACTTGTAAAAGGCACATGAAGGTTTGATAAAATTGTTACCAGACACTTGTTGTGTTAGACATTACTTTTAGTGATAATTTCAAGGGATTGATTAGTTTTTTCTTTGAAATTGTATCCAAAATAATCAAGCCTGAGAAATCACTAATGAATCGTGTCCTTGACCCTTTATGAGAGTTTAGTTTAGCATTATATTCTGCATTTTTGTCGATTAAGTGGCTACAAATAAAAGAGATATTCGGCGTATCAACATCCTTGTTGCTTTGTATAGTACATTTGACTTTCAGCCCCCATTATTTTGCATTTCCATTATAAATCACTTGATGTTTTAAAAATATCAAAAGTATTGCAGTTGACCAGATAAGTGCTATCTAGCGTAGCCCAGAAATTAATAATAATAATTTTTTACAATTTTTCTTTGATCGAAATGAAATTGCTATTAACGATGGAGTAAAAGTTTCACAGGAAAATTCCAACGACTGACGTCATCCTCTTATTATCTTCCATACTACGTAAAATACTTTTTAACATAGGAGCAGAGTAAGGATCAATTTGTCTCGCATTTTCTAATCTCAATTTAATCTGTTGTGGCAGTAAATGCCTGCATCAAACGTGCGTTAAGTGAATTACAAGAGCGTGAACAAAATCATTAATTAACGTGTCCGTTCTCACTCATTTCTCTTGTAAACAGGTGTGTATAGTAAGGTGGAGGTTGGTGGAACGATTTATAAAAATCTCAAAAGATCTTGCTTGTATTAAAGCGAAAGTGAAAATTCAAATAAGGAACTTCGTTTAATTTCAGAGAAGAATACGGTGCTCAATATTCCAATCTTGATGGAAAATCGTATAAAAATGAAGTACATAATATATAATTGAAACTTTGTTGCAAACATTATTATCAACGTATGTTTGCATTGATTCTCATCAATTCTCGATGTAGATTTCAAAAGCACTGTAGGCAATTGTTTTTCACTAATCATCCATAAAATATTTTCAATACAGATATGTCATGTGCTTTCCCCATGTTAGACTAATAACCTATGATAATAAAAACAATTTTTATTCTAATTATAGTGTTTGATACCTGCTTTCATCAATGTTTATATTGTTTCATAATTAAAAATTAATATCGAAACTCTATATGAAATATATAATTTCACGAGAACAAATAACAAATACAAGCTCACAATGACATACAAAAATCATACCTTGTATAATTTTTAATCATTTCCTTGTTCATTCCCTGATTTTAGCTGAAATAATGTGGTATTATATGTACAGAAAAAAACAATTCCACAAAGCAAGTCACATGAACAGTATTTTAGTAGAATAATTCGTAACCATGAACTAAAGATAAAAAACAATTATTTCATTACCGATCACGGAAAGAGATTAATAAGCCCTGATAAGATAATTTAAAGGGCCTTGGAATAAATTTCGACCGAAATAGTTCTTACTTACTTATGTGGAATAAATAAAAAACACTTTTTACCTGCAAAAAATGCAAACTTTCAAAGAAACTTGATTTTTAAAAATCGATGAAATTGAAATGAAAATTTTTTGAAAATTCTACAATCTTCATCATTTAGTACCATAAAATATTCCAAAACAAGGCAAAAAAATCAGTAAAAAGAAAAACAATTTCCTGAAATCGATAAAATCAAAATAAATAAAAAACGATTCGATGAAATTGAAATTTTTTTTCAGTAATTATGGGTATCCAAAAACAAAAAAACTTGCACAATATCCATCATAAAATATCCTATCTGTCAAAGATACACTGAGATATGACTGATTACATACATTCCCCATTTACACTCACGCACGCCCAGCTACTAAATATTTTCAATTCCATCTTGAAACGTTGTTTTGTACATAATCAAATGATCTTTCAGAATTTATGTCGTAAAATATCCTAAAATAACAATAAATATCTTACAAATCAACTTTTCAGAAAAAATCGATTTTAAAAAATCGATGAAATCGAAATAAAAAAAAATATACAGCAAAACCCAAATTTATTTTTCCGCGGTGATAGGAATCCAAAAACAAAAATAATAAGCCCTGTTGGATCAAAATCGGTTGAGGGAATCCTGAGATACGACTGATTACACACACGCACACACAGACATACACATACACATACACACAACGCGCACACACACACACACACATGGATATTTTCCAAAAATGATATATTTTGATTCTAAACTTCATAAAACGTGTTTATAAAATGTTTTTTCGAAATTTGGTTTTTCATCCATATCAAAGCTTCCTCCATCAGGAAGCAATATCTACAAATGTTTGTTCCTTTTAGCTCAAAGGGGTCGCCAATAGGTAGCAATGTACTGTAAAGTGTATTTGATATTTTTTTAAAGATTTTGGCAAGTTTTTATTTGGAGTCTTGAATAAATCACGTATAAAAAGAACGATAATCCTGTATAATAGTAAGAATTGTTTTTTTGCAGTTCAAACACAAGCTAAAAATATATTGAAATTTCTGAAAAATATAAACAAATGGTGAAATTTGGCAATAGAGAGATAAATAATTTTCCTACCTCGGGCATTTTTGAGGGGTTGCTGTGCCCTCGGTAGGAAAAGTGTTTCTCATCCGGCTTCAATTAATCAAATACATCCAAAGCAATATCCTACAAAAATCCATACAATCGTTTACGCTTCGGTCTGCTTCGACATTTCCTAGATTTCTTTTAGCTACACGACGCTCGTTCACAAGTATGATATACATCAGAATCCTCACCACTACCAACACAACAACACCTGCTACATCAAAGAGACAAGATTAATAGAAAGTTCTCCAATCGCAGTGGCAATATTTGATCCGCCCAGTGTTGTTGATTCTCTCCAACGACGCGCACAACACCAACATCGTTCCCCCGGGAGTCGAAGCAACTAGTAAAACAAGTCCGCGACCAACCACCATACGCGTGTGCACACTCATCAGGCGGTCCGCAACTTCCGCCAAACTCACGCCCCGTGCCCCCGAAGCTCCTCTCTCTTCCCCGCTCGAGGCTCGGAGTCGGAAAACCCGGAAGCGCTCCGTCGCGGTCTCCCGCCCCCCTCCCCCGATCCCGCGAGCGCATCCACTCGAACGCGGCCGGTCCGACGCGCCGGAACTGCACCCGCAAGGGCGCCGGAAGGCGTCTCGGCTCATCTCGCTCCACTCGCGCGCCTTTCACGCTCGGATCGCCGGAATCGCTGTGCATCCGCGGCGGCTCGGACGAGCAGGGGCTCCCCCGGTCAGGAGCGGCGACTGCTGCCGACGGAGCGCGACTCATTGGATTGCGCGTGCTCTCGCGCGTACGCGCGCTGTGCAAGATCGACGGATGAGTGGGGGTCGATGAGCTGCAGCTTGAGGTGGCTGTGACGGTACTGTACGGGTGCGGGAGCGAAATTGAAAGCGGTCCCCGGCGCTCACCGACGCGGATCATTGAGGAAGGTTGAGGTGGAGGGAGAGAGAGAGTTTTGCGATTTTTCCCGAATTCTTTGCGTCTCGGGAATTGATCCAGTCGAGGACTGGAAAAATTTGATGAAAAATGGGTGTTGGCGGAAAAATTTACAGAACATTTTCTTAAAAACTTTGGAGACCATATACCGCCTGGTAGTCGAGATAGTAATTGAGCAACATTTTGTCTCATAGCGTGGAGTCATATGAGAAATTGACTTTTCTGGACTTCGTGTGGCTTCGCGTACAAGTATGCGTGGTTACGTATTAATCAAGAAAGTAAAAGTCGTCCGAAAAATGAATGGACAGTATGTTTACGTGTAAATAATAAAACAAATGATAGTTTTTTTTTTATGTACAGATGATTGAAAGAAAAATTATGGGCCGTGTACAAAATTATCAAACCTTATTCATGTTAAATTGAATACCCCAAGTGAGAATAATATAATCATTAAAAATCAAAGTGTTTCTCAGGCATATAAAACAAAGTTCTGTACTGATTAATCGTATTGTTAAAGTTTAATTATTAAGCACATGACAAAAAATTTTTTCGATGCTATGCCAACAGTAACAGCTACCACAAGATTTCGATCGTCTGCTGGTTCCTCTTCCTTTATCTTTCCAAACGCATGTCTTCTCTCTTAATTTCCGGTTTAGATCGAAACACGAAAGAGCCAGTCAATAACGCGGACACATAGTCTCATTACTCCCTGGAGGATCACTAACGAAATCTTGTCTCAAAAGTCAAATTTTATGTTTTATAATAGATTACTTTTACAATGCCAGATAAACCTCCTCATGGAATCGCTATTATTTGCGCATTCTTGATACCATCCCCCATTTGAGAAAAAAATCCTTTTTTGGCGCCCTGTTATTGGCTAAATAAAATTACAAGAAATTAAACTATTATTATTTAATATTTGCATAAATTTAAAAAAATAGTTGCACTTTTTTCCTAGCACACAAGATTCATACATTTTTGTGGTACCAAGTCTAGATTTAGGATTAACTACGGTCTGACTTAGAAAGATTCAGAACTGCCATCTTAATACTCACTTCGATTAAATGCTTTTACGTGTGGTGTAAGAACTCGAAAAATCAGAATTCTGTAAGGAATTATTTAAAACAATATTTTCATTACAAAATTTATATTCCACTAAAAAATATTAATGTACAGTTACATATTTTGTAGACAAAATAAGTTCAGCTTGGACAAAATCACATTTAGACTCAACTGATGAATAATTTAAAATATCATGCATACCTGGTGCTCATTCACAAGTGTGTAAATGCTTTACATACAGTTGTAATATTAAATAGCCTCGTATTTCATATTCTAGACATAAGAGGAAGTGAGAGGAAGAGGTTATTTTTGACAATGCAACTTCACTGTTTTAAATCTTGGCTTATATCCAAGAGTTTAGGGCGCTTCTACGTTTAATTTTTAGTTGACTCGTAAAATTTCATCCAGTTTCATTAAGTATAAGAGGAGAAAAGCTTGGAACGGCAAAACGGCCCTCGGTTAACATAACCATCATCTACTCTCACGTCCTCTCCATATTAAACTTTTTGTAAGGTTTGACTTGGGAGGGATATTACAAATAATATTACAACATATGTGGAGTCTAACTCTGGCCACGTTTTATTTTCTAATGTAACCTTTTATTTACAAACTAAGTTATAATTCTTGCGAGCATTCGGTGTAAAACATGATGTATCAATACATCGACTGTACCAATGTGTACTATATTTTTTTAAATTTGAACCGACCTAATTAAATTTTATGGTGTACAAAATATTTAAACCGTTCTGTGACATATATTTAAGAACACTAAGCTTTGATGTGCACAGCGTTAAGTAAAACACATATACATTATTTTAAAACAATCTCATGATTAAACATTAAAAATCTACTTTGGTAATAATATAAGTTTTTGGCCCTTCAGACATATTGTATTTTAAAAAATTATAATTAAAATTTTTCTGGAATGCAAGTCCTAAATGAGTTCTCTAATTAAATAGATATCAGTCAGCTGCGTATTAACTTGAAAATGTAGTAGATTGTTTAACTTATGCTATTTGTAATATAATATTAATGACTAAATCATACGATGGATAATGAAGGATCTCGATAGCCGTATAGCATAGAAGATGAACTGCTAGTGTATCTGGTATTATTTTGTGCTACAGACTCATCCGTCAAAACCTGAAAAAATTTATCATAAAGTGTTTCTATGTACATAAGAAAAATGTCTACAAACATTAAGAACTAAAAAGAAAAGGTATTCCAATTAAATGGTTTGGACTTCCTTTCGTTTATAGAGTAATATTAATCCATTAAGCTGTTATTTAAAAAAGTTGTTTTTAAAAAAATGTAAGTGACAGAAAGTTTTAAATATTCTTGTAAAATTGTATCGTGTATATCCCTACTACTTCCACTTCTTGCAAGAACCCAGTGTAAGTAAATTTTGTAGTTTACTATATTACCTTAACATTGAACAACTGCTTGTATAAAACATAAATTTTATCAAGAAATAATCACTAAAATCATGAAAAGTTTGCTGAATGATCATAGAGACATATTTTAGCTTCCAGGTATAAATTTTAGCAAAAGTTTTTTTGATTCATACATCATTAATGCTATTAGAAATAAAATGTTAGAATCAATGAAAATTTCCGAAAGAAATCGTCATACATTTTTCTTGTGGAAATTTAAAAAATTGTAAATGATGTCATGAAAACTAATTGTAAGTAATAAGGATAACGTAAAAACGTTAATCACACAAAGAATAATTCTGGTATTATTGCGAATTCGTACATATTATTGTTCTAATATTATTGGGTATAGACGCTGTAATAAATTGAATGAAAGATCTAAAATAGTACGAACACCCTGAAAAATGCTACGCTTACACTAGTTATTGAGTATGTGATGCTTTGTTATGTTAAGGTAAAGTTATAAAGGCTTTTTAAAGTTATAATACTGGTTGATTATATTTTAAATAATTCTAAAAACAATTTTATATTTTAGCTTGTTCTGTACATACAAATATAGACAACTTTTTAGATTTCTGCAAAAAATAGATAAACTGAAAAAGTGTATTTCTCAGTTTCCCCCCTGTATAGAAGAATTAATTTTTTGTTTAATAAATTGAGCATTCATTAAAAATACTAAATCATTTATGAAACCATTACGTTAAAATACGAAGTCAAGTTGCACAATTGAATTCATGAAACATTAATTCCTTTTAATAGTCATAAAAATGTTTACCATTGACGAAAGAGTCACGATGATTAGTATCAATGCAATAAAGAGATGCATTATTATGTACGAGAAAACAAGGTTTTGATAAAGTCGTAACTTATTTTCGAATGCCTTAACAGTCACTGCTGTTGAACTGCACAGGGAAGATATTTATACGCAGTACGGATGAATAACGACAATCAGCCAATACGGATAATGTATGTAATTTTTACACGAACGTAATAACTCACCATACGTAAGCTATCAACATATAAACACTCTAATATTTACATTTTTGTATCACTCCACTATAAGCAATGCAGAAATCGAATAATAAGACGATGCTACATTGATTGAGAGTCATGTCGTATCTCCCAACTTTTTTGTTCTAAAATTACGGGGATCAAAGACATTCTCTTGGCATTTATTTTTAATGAAGCGGATACTTTTTGTACCGAATGAAATTGTGTTTAGTATACAATACACTTGAAGTGGATTGGTAATTTTTTCTTAGTATCAAACGTTATCAAAAAAGTGGTTATTAATGTCTGGTGATATAAGTCAGTATCTTGTTTTGGAAAAATATTCTTAACTAATTATGCACCCGTATCTTCGACTGTTCAAATATTTGCTGAGCAGAGAAAGTTAAAACAGCTCTTATATGTACAATCGTGCAACTGCGCTCACACACGTATTTACACACACTAAAGCAGATATACATGCACGGACATACTTTGATGAACTAATTTACAGGTTGGCTGGTATTGTATAAATTATAATGGTGGCGTTAATAATCTTTGCCAACAAATCCATTACATTACAGATAAAAAAAGTAAGAGAGAACGAGTAAAAGGAACAGTGAAACAGTGAGGGAGTTATGTCTCTGTCTTTCTGAGCTAGTGATGATTGGACAATACCTTCAGTAAGGATTCTAGAAGATTTTTCCTCTAATAAATATTTCTGTCTCAAAGATTTTGAGAATGTTGTAATGAAAGAAAAATTATACCCCATCTTTGAATTACATGTAGATTTTATGTAGAACTATCACTATTACATGTTTACTTTTACTGTCTTGCACTAAATGTAAAAGTGTCATTAAAATATAATATTTTCTAGTGGATCATTCCATATGATATCAGCAAGAAAAATTTATACTAGAATAGAGGATAATCAAAGTATAACTATATGAGAGATCGCTGGAACTTTTTATTTTGAGGCAAAAAAATGATAAGCTCTAAATTTTCGGGACACTCATAGAACTTTGTACAAAGTCTTGTACTCAAATCTGGAAGCAAACAAAACTATGTTTATCGTTTTTAATTGCATGCCCTACAAGTGATATGTGATTGTTTAGAAAAATAGAAAAATCTTAGAATTCAAAGAAGATAAAGTCTCTTGTTAATTTTTTTAGAAATCGCTTCTAAAAAAAGTTAGGAATTTTTAAAATTTGAAAATCAAGCATTTTTTACCAACTTTGAAAGTTTACTACTGCAAAACTACTTTATTTTTTATTTTAAATAGAATATTTTTATCCAAAACAGCTGTATATTTATAAGATCCTTAAGTTTTCCGAGGGATGGGTAGCTTAAAAATGTCAAGTCTTGAAGTTGTTTTCAGAAATCTGATTTACGATATATTTTTTAATGTTTCATTCAATTATTTAGACATATAAATGGATTACGAAAATAAATAAATTTATCATACCATTCATTTTCAATTATTTTTCGCTTGCAAGCCTGATATAATGGTTAATAATACATCAGAATCGTAAAATTTTTTAAATAAATTTGTCAAAACAGAATAAAAAATTTTCTAATTTTAGTCAAGTTTTTTTTATCTTATAATTTAGCTTATTTAAGAAAGAAAATGTCTCATGTCATTTTTTCTAATATTGCTTTTACAAAAAGTTGTAAATTTTTTTAATTATTACAGAAAAGTACTTCCTTACTTTAAAGTGTGAAACCAAGTTTTTATAAATGCCATACTAGTTGGATCTACTTAGCGACCTGATTATACACTTGTCATATTGAACTTAATAATGAACAAAGTTTTTGTAGTGACTTTTGCCAGAAATTCAGAATGTGCTAGCAAAAATGTTGATTTTACAAAATCATGTTCGCGACCTTTTTTTTAAAAAAGCAGATCGAAGAAGAAACAAGTTTTTATAAAAGTTACAATAATTTTCCGTTTTGATACTTTTTTCATCTTTACATTTTCGCCTTTACAAAGAATAATGAAAGCCATATGATACCACTTATTCGATTATTTACCCAGCTATTAACCCTAAAAGGATGAATCTATACTTTGAGAGTAGGACAACAATTATGATTTGATCTAATACTTTTGCAGAGACGGAAAAGTAAAAAGTTCCAGAGAATCGCTTGTATGTATTTACAGATTTATAAATCAAACATTCGTCGTATTTTTTTTAAATAAAGAAATAAAGTTACTAGTTTATAAATTGAGAGGAATTCATCCGTAGAAACAAGTGTTATGCGTATGTCGCATCAAAGCTGAAACTGCTTTCTGTCAAGACGTGATAGAACGGTAGTGGCTGTGTGTACGTATATGTGTACATCAGCAAAAAATATCTACCGTGAGCCGAGACATTGAAGATTACGTCGATTAAGCGGGACATAGACATAATGATGCTTTCTTGCGCGTGTATCGAGCGCATAACATCGGCTCTTTGATGCTTAGGCGAACCAAGTTTGATTTTGTTCAGCTCTCTTGTACCAGGTGAAAGTTTTTTTTTTTTTACTAGTTTGCGTACGGACTTTCTTGTGTCGCTAAGAGTTAGTTCTGACTTTACGTAAGCGCAACTGATGTATAATGATTGCCATTTTTCTGGATGATTATAATATTGCGATGCATGATTGCTCCACAAGAATGCCTTATATTTGCAACAGAACACAAAATGTGACACACTAATCTATGATTTGTGTGGAACGAATTAAGACCCTTCGAAGAGAGTACTGACATTTAAAAAAATCAACTTTTATAAATCCTAAAAATTGAAGCTTGTGACGGTGAAGCCAAAATTTGTTTTTCAGCGGTAATGGTTGTTGTATGCTCTTCAAGGAACAAATATTTTGAAATTCATACTGAGATTTTCCAACCAGGACAATCGCTAAAAATGTTTTTTTATGAATAAAAAAATCGTTCTAACAACCTCAGTAAGGAATGAAACCTAATTTTTATCCTTGCCATGATCATAAAAATTTTATGAAACGCATGATTCATTTCGATGTACGGTTTCCTTAGATAGAAGTTATTATGTACACGAAAAGGCGGACGAACATTCTTTGCAAATGATTTATTTTGATCGGCTACATAAAAAACATTTCTAAAATGGATTAGCGAAACCTTCTACAAAGCTTATTCCTCTATGACAATGGTAAAGTCTTCAACATGAAAAAATTACGTATTCAAATAAAACTTCTGCAGCTACTCTTTAGGTCTGTATGTGATCAGAAAGGTTATACATCTTACAGGGATGCAATTATTTTTCAATTGTCATTGAACAAAAAATGTAGCTCTTTATATACGGCTATTCCGCAACTTTTTTTTAAAGTGTTTTATACAGATAAAAAAATTGTAAAAAAATGAATTTTTGTTACTACTATTTATGCACACCACTTAAACAATAGACATAAGACATAACTTGAAAACTAAGCAAGCAAACATAATTGCTAAGGTCATCTTAACAAACAAATTAACGGAGAAATATTAATTACATAATAAATCATTATTCACAAAGTCGACTTGAGTAAGTTTGTTTGCTTGGCTTCTAATTTAATTTCATTGTCAATAAGTTGTTTACATGAATAATAGCAACTAAAACTCATTTTTTTAATAATATTTCTGTTTGACTAAAACTTTTTAAAAAACGATGTAAAATAGCGACTTTGTAGGAGCTCAATTTTGATATGTATCAAATAAAATATCTCAGAAGTTTAGCATTATATTGCAACCAAAATTTTAAGGTTCACTTGGCTTCTAAATTAATGGAAAAAATTATTTTGATGTTATACTATGTGTATACGATCTTGACTAAGATTTTCTTCTTAATTACGTAGCGGACATGCTTATCCAACAAAATAATACCAGCTCAAACAATTCAATATATATAGCATGTTCATTATTTATTATAATTAATATAAAATTGGCCTTGTTTGAGAAAATAGAGCAACACAAAAGCAAAGGAATTTTACTCTTTGAGTACAGTATAAAGAGAAGGGAATGAATGCTAATCTCCGAAGCAAGGTGAAAGTAAGAATCCTATCATGAGCAATGCAATTAAGATTGGAGTTCCGCACTTACTTCTGTAAAGCCGTAAATATGTTAAGCTACCAAATATTGTTTTATGGTATAATCATAAGTTTAAATCTCGAAATTACCAGAAATAAGTTCGTCTGTACATACTTATATGAGCGATTCCACATTTAATCTGCACTCTGGAGCCCTCATTTCTGAAAAAAAGAAAATCAGAGGCACACCTATGGGATACCGTTTTTTTCCCCCACACATTCAGGAACATTAGGAAATTTGTAAACATGCAAATAATTGAGAGAGACTAATTTTTTTTTAGCTTTCTCCGAAAACTTATACAAAAGTACGAAAAAATTTGATCAATGCAGAAGAGGGTGCATTCTTTTGCTTATAACTCTTTTTCTAGATGAGTTATCACAATTATACAAAAATCCTCTTAAAGTACTTAAAATAAGCTTTCGTTTAAGCATGGATACAGATGAAAATGTTGATTCCATCAAAAAATACGGCCGATTGAAGTTTAGGCTTCAAACTGTAAAAATCCGTTTGGATCGATTTCTGAAAAAGGCACTTAAAACCACCGTAACTCTCGACCAGATTAATTTTTTTTAATTTATCGAAGCCTAAATCAAAAGATTTTCAATAAGCTTTCATTTGATTTGATTTTTTTTCATAAATTTCCGATCTTAACTATCTTTGCTATGATAATATTTTACATGATCATCATTTTTAACTTTATATGGGCGTGAATTAAAGTGCTTGAAACAAGCTTTGATTTCAGCCCTGGTGGAGTATGAAATATTTATTTAGTCAAAAGTTACGCCCGGTTTAAACTTATAGACATCTGAAAATTAATAAAATATTGAATAATGTTGGCTTTTATTGATAATAATGGTTTAAACGTATAAATATGATTGCAGACAAAATCATGCTGTATATATACATAAAATGACAATAAACGTTTAATAGCATAAACAATTTCAATTAAATTGTAATTGATTGTGGGTTTGAATAAAAAACCGACAGAAGCGTGACTTAATTTTCTGATGTCTATAAGCTCCCTCAATTTTTTGCGTGTTCTCGAATTTCATCATGTTCCTGGATGTGTAAGGAAGAAAAAAAACTGTGTCCCATAGGTGTGCCTCTGACTTTTTTTTTCTTCAGAAATTAGGGCTTCAAAGTGCAGATTAAACATGGAATTGCTCATATAATGAATACATGACAAACATACAGATATGTTTTAATACTTTGATTCTTTAAATACATTAACCATTTTATATCTGCTTATCAATAGTTAGTAATCAAGTGGATCATAATTTAAAGTGATGAAACAACTGAGAAACTTTTACGTTATAGCGTCACCAAAATTAACAAAGGTGATTTATTAATCATTATTTTAAGACGATTTTGGAGGACAAAATTTTTTTTAAATAATTCATAAAATATGTTACAGTAATTTAATAAAACGGTGATCCATTCAAATTTAAATATTGATCTCATAAATTAATATTATTTTTTTCTGAGTGTAGAGGTTTTTCTTGAACTGAGTATGTGGCACTAGAGCGTATCTAATGAAAAGGTTAGACAAGAAGAATCGGATTAGCGAAATAATATTTTTAATTAATGTGACATTAATATTACATTGATCACAACATTATCTTCAAAGCTTGAAAAATACATTTGATCTCAGTATATTGTCTCTAAAAAAAAATTATATTGTAACAACAGCAATAATAATGAAAGATACTTAAAAATGCAATGGCAATGTCTTTTACATACGATGTAACTTTTATGGTACTCACCTTGATGACGTATACAAGTAATTTAAAAATGGATAGAATCAATATTCAATACTATAACTCCAAGTGGTTCTCTGCAAATCAATAGTCAATGGTGATGCTTAAATTCATTATAGACGTAGTAGAGCACAAAAGTATTACTTAGCACTCGGTTCAAGAATCAAAGTATTCTCGTATCTTGCTTATAAGCTTGAGAAGTTAAAATTTTCACACAGAGAGTCAAAATATTTATCCTCGTATTTTATGCACTCCAGGCACAAAGTACTTATGTTGATGCTCAATAATAACAATGACTTTTCTAATAAAATTCTAAACTCAAATTATGATTTTTTTTACAGATCACCTGGGGACTGCTGCTATTAGCAGTGTGTACATCTACTTCTGAAAAATTGAAATCAAAATCTTTAGATGGTAAGGGTAATGACAACTCTTCGAACAAGGATCCACCACAGCTTCGTCACCATAAAAAGCAACTAGATGATGAGCTTGATTTATTACACAGCACTTTTAATTTCGATCCTTTCAGAGATAAAGAGTTTCCTATACTTCCACCAATTATTCTCTTAGATTTCGTTAATGGCACAGACGATACGCTATCCAATAGGTCTCAGGGAAGTGATGATAAATCAAAAAGAACCATCGACGATAGTCTTGGTTATGGTTTCAATAGTAATAGTCTCCTTACTGGTAAACATAATTATTACTTTCCTGCTGGTGCCACTGGTACTGCCGTGAGTATTGACGAGTCAATTAGTCCGGCAGAACCGACTACTATTACAGAAGTAATTAAACCAATTACGGAAAAAACAGATACAAATGAAGACAAGGATAATGTCCAAGCTCAGAAACAACTTTTCGAAGCTCTACCTGATCCATTGCCTCTTCAATATCAAGAGTCTTTGCCTATTTACCCACCTTATCCAGTTTATGGTCAACGAACTAAACTTCAAAAGACGCCATTCTCCAATTTCGAAAAATATTCGGCAGATAAATTAAATCCAAGTCCTTACTTGGCTCCAGCAACTCCTATTGCAAACGGATACAATAAGCTGTTTCCTACTTATGTGACGGAAAAACCGGCCGGCCAAATGGGTCCATCAGATGTATTTATCTCTCCAAACGTAAATCGTTACGCAAAACCTATGATGTCTTCTTATATTGCGAATTATATGACATCAAACTACGGTAGCAATGCTCCCAAAACATATGTTAGCTCTAATCCTAGTTCGAATACTAGACCTAACATCAATCAAGAAATTAATTTAGCCAGTTATCCAAAATATACCATCGAGAATGGAATCAAGTATGAACACAAGATTGTGTGGAAGTATCCAGATGGCAAGATCTCAGATAATCCGCCCACCTCCCACTCAAATCCCTACTCAGAATATGTAGGACAACACAAACTCAACCAACCAACAACTGTAGGTGGTTTCCGCCCATCTCTTTCCTTACATTCACCTCCAACACCTACTTCGCAGCCTGCAAGTTATACTTCTTATAAGACTCGTGCACAAAATAATATTTACTCCCCTAAACCTGTCCAATTCCCAGATGATCAAGAACCAACGAATGTTCAACATCAAAATGAAGATGGCAGATTTATATCTTCATCATCAGCTGCAGCTTCTCATGGATCTAATTTTGAGACTGTGAACTCCTATAATGTTGCTGACCAAGGTCAGTATGGATTTAGGGATGGTCCAAAAGAAGCAGTTAATTACAATAACCAGTTTAATAAATATGAAAATCATCCACTATCTGTAAAACAGTCAGTCAGTAGCGTAACAAATAAGTACTCATTCGATCATGAAAATACACCAGCGGAAAACCTCTTCTCATCGGATGGTCGGATAAATAAGCACGTACTGGCGAAGTACTCACCAGAGGCTCAAAATTATTTGATAAAAGTTTTTTCTGAAAGAAGAGTGCCAACACCTGCACATCATGCAGGTGAACCTGGAAACTACCGGAATACCGGGTTCTCGAGTTTATTAAATTATAATCCATCGATCTCACAGTACATTAAGAATCCGTCATCCATCTTGAAAGCTCAACCAACCTTCATTCAAGCTGGAAATTCTCTAATTCCTGTCATAATTCTCAGAGTAGACGGGGCTCCTCCTATACAGACAAGAAAAGTATCAAATATAAATTTGAAATCATTGTTGCAACAGTACCTAACGCAGTATGCCAACAGTGTTGCCAAAGTTTCTCAAAGTACCAACTATGATCTAGGAGGTGTTATTAATGACAACCAAGATTCTACGCACCAGGCAAATCCAGTTGAAGATCTCAAACAATTAACGTTGACTTTAGAATCTTTGCGACAGCGTGGTCATCATGATCCGGAATTCATTATGGGAAACTACGCTGATAAAAGTGCACAGTCACACAAAACACGTAATAATGGAGCGTTACAAGACCATGCTGTAAGTTACAGCGAGTACTCACAAGACTATCAAAAGAGAACTAGCGAGCAAGAGGTCAAAAAACCACAAAAAGTCAAGAGCGTACAAATCATTGAAGATCCCAGGTACACTTCTTACAAGGTCAACCACAATATGAGCCAGTAAAAAAATTAACTTATTGATGTGAATTACAGTTTTTCATTTAATGGACATTTATTCCAGATACTTGTACGAAATTTTGTCTAATCATAATTTTTCTAATATGGATAATGAGTATAAGATTGCAAAAAAAATAATGAATATCTTTCATAGTTAATAAAACATAACAATTTTAAATTGTCTGAGACTCAATAGCTTATAATACTCTTATTACCAATCGCCGATCGAATAATACTATAATCATCAAGAAATGATGAGGATCCTATTGTAAAATTAAGTCATGTTAAATAAATATATTGTTATAGCTGTAAATATTTCTTATGGGCCATAGCTATAAGCTTTGTGCATATTGACGATAATTGAATGATTAACAAAGATTTTTCAAAATAGATTGCAACTTTTGATCATTGCTCAGAACTATTACAAAATACAGTGTTACATTGAGCTTATCAACAGACGAATTTCTAACATGGACATAATTTTAGTAGTGTTGTTATAGATATTTAAGCAGTACAAAATGACATTATTTGATGGACGATTATTTTTCAAATAGTGATTTATGTTCGAATAAAAAATCTTTCAACCCGTTAAATACTGTTTACTAAAGTGAATCGTTAGTTTATATATTTATAAAAAAATCATACAAAAAGGTAAATAATTTAAAAAAATATTCATCAATGCAAAGGGATAATGAAAATAAGTGTTATTTATGAACGGTAATAACTCATATCAAAAAATATTTTTGGACTCCATCATTGTGTCAATTTATTATTTCAATGTTTTAAGAGAAAACATATTGGTAGGGAATACATAGTATTTGTATGGATACAGAAAAATAGTCCATCGAAAACTCCCTTTTCCCCAATGATGAACTACAAATAAAATCTAAAATAAATGTTGCGTCATGAAAAAATTGTTTTTTAAGCTGTAAAACAGTTGAAAATTATGTATTATGGATATGTTTGGAAACTGTGTGCCTGTAAAAGTCTTTGTATTGATATTTTAAATAGTACCTGAAAATCTAACTTTTACTTCCGCGTAAATCATATACAAATGTAAAAATGTACCATAATATGCGTAGCATGTGAGCTCCAATGTATCAAAGCAAATTAATGTTAAAATTGTGATTTGTAAAATAAATTTTATTCAATAATAAAAAATGTTAAGTTATCATACAACATGCATCTCAAGATTTTTAGAAAATATCACTTAATCCGAAGTTATAATTTATACGTCACGATGATGTGGCTGATGGACGATACTCACCAATTTTCTGTACTTTGCAGATACCTTGTTAAATTCAGATCTTGCATGTCTTAAGCAGATCATTTATACATTATTAGTATCGACCCATATGCATACTCACACTCGATCCCTGTTGGCTATTGTGATTTTTATATTCAAGCATAGCATTCCAACTAAGGATTCAATCAAGTGCAACATATTATTATTCACTCACTTTCGCTCACAGCGCGCGTTGCATTATCAACACATCCAGGCTATATTATGTATCACAAGGTATGTGCTCTATTTAGACTTGTTTTATTTATTATCAGCGAAAAACACGAGAAAGTAGGCGTTAAAACAAATTATAAAATCAAGAACGGTTTTTCTTTCACTTGGAGAAAGTTTTGCGGTCATTACAATAAATAATGTTCTACTCCTTTTCTCAATGTGACTTCGGCACCATTGAATTTTTGAACCATTTATGTGACTCGACTGATTCGTCAAATATTCATGAATAATTGTATCCGTGTCAATTTCAAAATACGAAAAACATAATCACAAAGATGATTATAGCTTTCCATGAATTTACGTGTGCTCATCTGCGTATCACGTAATACAGCGTGAATCTTGACATTTAATTCAACACGATGGACAGTAAAAAAAATGGCCTATTTAAAAAAACGAAATATCAGATGGGATGGAAAAAAAAACGGCAACAACAAGATGTAGTTTGTAACTCATGGGCAATCAATCGACAATTCAGCAAACGAACGCTCGAAACTGGGAAAGGCGGGCAATCAAACAAATTGCGCTGAAACGCGGTTGGATCACAGTCGCAGCGCGAAAGTAGCGCGCGAGACGCGGATTGCACTAATCACGCCGTTCCCCCCCTCGACGTGACTTCATTTTTTATCCCTACGCACGCACGTACCATCAGCATCACCCGAGAGCGAAAGTAAAATTTGATAAGCCCCCTGGGACTTTGCGTCTCGCGGGAAACAATGGCGGCTCGCAATTATTAGATAAGTAGCCTGGCACAAAGATGAATTATGCGCGCGGAAAAAAAACGAAGAAGAAGAAGCACGGGCGAGTCAATTACCGTCGTTATTATCGCTGTCTTTGATGATTGATGCAACAGGAGGGGGCATCCAGCCGCAGGTTTTGCGCGAGCGCGGCGAAACAATGCGCGGCGCGCGCGCTGGAAGTGAAAATGCTCGCGCGCGCCGAGCACTCATCTGCGCGATTCGCGGGCAGATGCGCCGCGAAGAAGGACGCGGGAGGAGGGGACGGGGGGGGGGAAAGAGAGCGCGGCAGAGAAGAGCGATCCCTGCGTCTCGCGGGCGCGGATCCGCGCCGGATGCGGGATACGCGCGGCGGTCCGCGGCGGCGGGCGTACGTAACGAGCATTGGTTAATTAAAATTAATGGTACGTTTAATAAATTCGCGGCCAGTCGCGCGGCGATTGTGCTCTGCAGGTTGTAGCCAGCGCGGCCGCTGTGCGCGGAGGAGCCGCGGGTGGCCCGTTTTTGCAATCGAGTTTTGATGGTATCTTAAAAAAGCTTTACGGCAATTAGCCGTTGGAGATTTAACGGCGCGGAGCGGCGCGCTTCGGAATTGCTCGGCGGTGAATCTGGACACTGCGTGTAATGCGCGTAAAAGGGAGACATATTCGTGGGACGCTGGCTTTTTTGCTGACGTACGCTCATTCGATGCATCGGAGTGAATTTATGATGATGATGATGATGTATCGTGGTTAATGGCATTTTCGTACGATGATCGGGAAGACTGAACGGTCTTTGATGGATGTTCTTGGAGATGCTTGACTTCCTTACGTGAAAATTGAATTACTGCATAATTATCATTGAAGTGATGCATTTTTCGATAAATCAAATACAATTGTGTCCTACTTTATCCACAAGCATTTCTCTTTCAGTTGTCTCCTTCAAGTCTTGGACATGTATGAATTCAGCTGAACTATGTACTTTACGAAGAAGTAGAATCTGATGTTAATTTTTTTCTAATGAAATACGCTGTTGAAAATTATACTTCTTATTGCTGATATGATACATGGTTTGGAGATCGTTTCGCTTCATTCTATCACTTTAAACAGCTGAGAACATGATTCACTAGTAGATCCACATAAAAGTATAGAAAGATCATCACTAGGAGTTGGATATTTATCAAATCGTCAACCAGATAACTTTGTTAAGCCCAATATTTCAGATACAGTTTATTAGGTAGCAAAGCTTGGAATATTGTAATAAATGATTCAAATTGATGGTTATTCATAAAACGGATATTGTCGCTCATATTATATCGTCCAAATACCAACGTAACGTGATTCTTTTGTACACAAGGGTCATTGTTTTCGGGTGATTATTATTCTACTTTAAATGTACCATTGACTAAAAATGTATTTGATGATCTATTAGCTCGTCTATTAGAATTTCTAGCGAAGCTAAGATTAACAAAAAATGTACATAAGAGTGTATGTACTTCAGCACTCTTATTAAGTTTAAAAATGAGCTCCCAGAAAAAACGAAAGTAAAAAAGTCCCGTGATAAGTGCTCTGGGCTTCAGGTTCGTGTTCAGCCACCAAAAAAACATATATTACATGTAGTGCCGTTCTGGTGCATTTTACTTTCTCTTTTTTTCTGCTCCTGTGTCGTTAGTAGAATGTTAAAATTATAGTTTGTCCGCGTTCGGCAGATGGTGATGATGTTCGTTATAATATTTACAACCTATTTGTAATAATGAATGAGCAAATGATTTATTAAATAATAAATAAATGTATCGATATATCTCGAGTTCTAGAGAATAGTTACTTAGCTGTCATTCAGAATTTTCTGTATTGAACGATTGATTGAAAAACGCTATCGAATAAACATTTTTCAAATTCTTTATTACTATATGAATTTATTGCGAACACAGCCAGCTCTGTTCTAATCCCCCATACTCGAGTGTAATATTTAAAAAATAGCTATCGTGTATCGATTACTATATACAACTTTACGACTAAAAGGAGTCACTGACGTGGAATCTTAATTACTTTGACTCAAAGATTTCCATGAAATTTCAATACGCTAATAATCCTATGACACACATGTAAACATTAACATTACAAACTGCATGTATGTAAATTAATTGAGCATAATTTTTCACACCGATCCTAGCGGGAAAAATAATGTGAAAAACTGTGAAATGTACGAAAAACTATGGAAATCCTTGAAAACTGTGAAACATTGTAAAAATTGTATGGGCTTGAGACCGCTTCACAGTTCTCCAGAGTTTTCCATGGATAGGTATGTATATGTATACATGTTTGACTAAAAAAAACGTTTTCAAAATTTTTGGACTAAAATAAGGAGGAATTGTTTCCAAACACTTTTCCGCAAATTCAGCGGTTTTTGAGTTAAAAATGTGCAAAGCTCGGAATAGGAATTTGAAATAAGCATTTTCTGTTTATATTGACCCAGAGAATACGGAAAATATTTTTTCAAGCCTCAAAGTAAAAGATCACGGCGTGTTTTGTTGATTTTCCCAGACTTTTAAAGTTTTTCGTGGTTTTTCACGGTTTTTCGGTACCATCTTGAAACCACCCACGTTCACAACTATTTCAGACCACGAAAGCCAGGCAACAGCCGCTGCGATGGTAGCGCGAACGGTGTACACGAAGCAGTCCGATACTTATGGGCAAAGGAAAAAAAAAAAGCGCGCGCTCGAGCCACACAAGCTCCGGATGCGTATGAGAGGGCGTCCGCTGGGGGGCATAATGCGCGCGTTTCAGAGCGCGCAGAGCCGACCAGCCGAGCGGCAAAACTAATGTCCGGTCGCGATCCTCGTTCGCTGTGCGCTCGCGCTGATCTCTAATTCGAGGCGCTGCCCGAGGAATACACGCAGGCGCGAGGCGCGCTTCCTCGCTTGCGATTTGTTGTCGATTGGTATTCGACGTATAGATTTAGGGAGAGACAATGTGTCGAGACAAGTTTAGTTTTGATGATCAAAATTATAAAATTTGCGTGTGTGGTAGAATTGTAAATGTTTAATGGTACTTTGAGCATGACTTTATTTTAATCAAAAATATGCCTCAGGGACACATGCCGCTGCAAGCTCGCACGCATATCAGTATCATACCAAATCTTAGGCTTCAACTAGAATTTGTACAGGCAACAAACGTGTTGCTCAAATCGGCAGACGTAAAAGGTCCAAAATCTGATCCGTACCCGCTCGCAGTGGCATGGTATGTTTCTGATTAAAATAAAGTCATGCTCGAAGTTCCGTTTGGTTTTTGTCATTCATCGATCGTGGACTTACGAGCAAGAGTGGGTAGGATATTTTTACAAAAACTTGGTATTATTCAAACGGTATCAAGATTTTTTATCGGCTTCGCAGCTCTTCCGACGGCGATCACTCGAATCTTTTCCACTAAATAGCCCCCCCCCCAAAAAAAATATTCCCAATAATTTCAGAAAAAACGCGAAACCTCCGTCGAACCGTAACAACCAGATCGACGCTGATCGCGCTCGCTCCGGAGCCACTTTTCTCTCCCACCGACACTCGCAAAAACCGCGCTCTCGCCAAGTGAAATCCAGCTTGGCGCGCAGAAGAAGACCCGAGCCGAAAAAACAAAACCCCCGAAACGCGACCACGCGAATAACGACGGCGACCGACGCCT
>JAPYYV010000570.1:0-51178 GCA_030522625.1 Copidosoma aretas
ACGGCTGCTACGCATATCTATATTGCGATACGTGGTGTGAAAAATGCTGATAGAAGGTTAGGTGTCACTTTTTCCTATGTTTACCTTTTTCCGTGCATAGAACATTTCGATTACCATTAGACCTAAATAATATTGGGAACTATTTTTTAGAATTTGAAAATGATAAAAAAAATTACGTGAGGTAAATGTAATCATTTGAAACGAAGCATCAACGATTTCTAAAAAAGTGCTTGAAATTGTAGATAGAACATTACAAAATTTATGTAATAATAATTTACCATTTGGTGGTAAATTATTTATTTTAGGTGGTAATTTCAGACAGATACTTCCAGTAATAAAACATGGTTGTAGAAGGTCTATTGTTAATGAAACTATAAAATATTAGTTTGTTTGGAAAAGATTCAAAGACTAGAAATTAAAAAATAATATGCGTTCTGTAAATGAAGAGTTTTTATCAGCATTATTAAAAATCGGAAATGGTACAATAAAATCATTTAAAATTCATGAAAAATGGAAAAGTAATAAGATTTGTCATCAAATTTACGGTAATGGTATAGATACATTTCTAAACAAAGTAATATTAACTACTTATAACGAACTTTCATACGTTTTAAATAACAAAAATTCAAGATGAATTAAAAATATAGAACGTACATATTATAGCATAGATTATGCCAAATATAAAGAAAGTTATCGTACAAATGATAATATAGATATAATTTTCCTAATAAAAACTTTAAATAACCTACACAAAGGTTTATCACCATTCATTCTAAAATCAAACGTAAATGCAACTGTCATGTTGATAAGAAATTTAAGTATAGCTGATAGTTTATGTAATGGGACAAGATTAAGTATTACAAAATTATTCAAGTATAATTTGGAAGCCGCAATGATAACAGAAGATAAATCTGGTAATAAAGTATTCATACCAAGGATAACTTGAAACACTGCAAATAATTTGTCTTTGCCATGTATACTGTATAGGAAACAGTTTCCGTTATTTTTAGCTTTTTCAATGACTATTAATAAATCACAAAGTCAAAATTTCGATAAATTAGGCTTTAAATACAAACGACCTGTATTTTTTCATGGTCAATTGTACGTACTATTGTCAAGATGTAGAAATCCTAAAAAAATATTTATACAGAATGATTCTGAGAATAAATCAAACATTGAAAATATTGTATAGAAATAAATTTTTGATAATTAATAAATTCTTTTTGTTTGTAAAATATGTTTATCATAATTTTTTTTATTAAAAATTTATACTCTTTTCTTTGTCCCTCAAAAAAAGGATAGAACAAATTGTTTTTAGCGACACATTTTAAATATACAAAAATAAGTCGATAAATTAAATTTTCTTAAAAAACTTTTTTTTTTTTTAATTTAGAAGTTGGATAGTTTTAGTATTTTGGTTTTCATTCTAATGCAAATACGTACATTCTTATACTACAAAAAAGAACTCAGAAGAAAGAACTTATATTTTCCATCTCCTAATAGTTCTAATTTTGATATATTATTATGTTACATATTCGTAGTAAATATACAATTGATACAAAAATGAAGTTAGTAGAATCATTATTGTACCTCATATTCATTTATTATTTACGTATTATGTATTTGTCGAATAGTGTATGCATTTTATAACAAAACAACATTCATTAGAAAATACATAATATACAATGAGTCTTAGTTAAAATTATTTGTATGAAAAAATGTCAGAAAAAGGTGAGAAAAACAAGTATAAAAAATATAACACAAATACTAACCATATAATGTTAATTTTTATACTTTTTTTTCAATATTTAACTATGAATATTACAAATGAAAATGTTTAGGACCTAATAGCTGTACAATTTTGAAATATGATGCTAGGAAAATAATCATAATCTGTTACTACATTATAACTATTGTTGTATTAGACAAATACTTGTATTACACAAACCTTAATCTAAAATTAGTTTCCTTTTTTATTTATTACACATCGTTTTTTTTGGGAGGTATGCTGCGCGAATCGTGCAGATGGGCGGCAACCCCCAGAAATATGACTGCTTTAATCAAGGGCTGTCTCATGCTATTTTTTTAGATAAAAATCACCATTACACGAACACTATTCGGTTATTGTTATGATGCCTATGTGACATTGAAAAATATGTTGAATAATATATATGTTAAACCTATGATAGCAGAATACGTTGCTTTATTTGTTTCTAAAAATGAATTATGTGATGATTTCGATGTATGTATTTATCCGAAAAATCTTCCTGTAAATTTACTAACTCATACTTATTTAAACAAACTATCTATATACGTCGATTCCATGATTTTTCGATACTTTTCCCCTTAGGTGATTTTGGTTGGAGTAAAAATTATTTAAAATTTTTAAATAAAAATGATAAAATGATATCATTGTTACAATACCGTATATACAGATTATTTTATAGAACAAAAAATATAATATTTAATTCTTTATAAATATCTTTAATAATAACACCAGAATTTTTTTACATGCTTATATTATGGTAGATAGTAATCTCTATTAAACTTCTTGAGAATTAATCAAAGGAATTTATGTATCTAATGTCACTAAGGTTTATCAGATCATATTCTAAGTACTGTATCTGTTATGACTCAAAATTATAAAAGAAAAGATAGGATTGAAAATCTTTTCATTTTACCTTTAAAGTATATAAGCAGACCATAATATATGCAGCAGCATCATTATGATGTAATTCCAATTGTGAAAAAATGTGGTGGACCAGAGTTATTCATCACTGTTACATGTAATCCAAAATGAAGGTCATTAAACATGTATTAAAAGACTTTTCGATAACACTTTACCAAACCATATACCTAATGGAACTGTAATATAATTGCATACAAAGTTACAGTATATTTTGGATAATATAACAAAAAATAATTTATTCATTAACATAGTGGCATACGTTTATTTTATTGAATTTCAAAAAAAAAATTCATTACACACTTATATACTGGCGACGTTGTATACGAATAAAAAAATTATAACATCCGATGATATTGATAATATTATGTTTGCCAAGATTCCCTCAAATACCAAAAAGTTCAGAAAATTATTTAATAAACACATGATTCAAGGCCCGCATAATACTTATTGTCCATGTTTAAGTAAAAAAAATAAAATTTGTTATAAGAATTTTCCAAAAAATTTAAGTTATAGTACATCTATAAAAAAAATGGTAATCCAGAATACAGAAGGAGACATAATATTTCAGATCAAAATGTATAAGGAATAAAAAATAGTCATGAGAAACTTGTAGATTATAATTCAATGGCTGTATGGTACAATAAATTTTAATCAATGAAATATAATAGTTATATAAATGTTTAATAGTGCGCATCAAAACAGAGTATAAAATTATATAGATATATATGTATGTATATATATACATGTATATATATATATTTATATTCTCAAAGAAAACAATGGATCATTTTGTAAAATTTAACAATGATTTAATCCTAAAATTAAATTTTACAATCTACTAAATGATAATATTGACGGATATTATATAGGTCTAATAGAAACAGCATGATGCTTGCGAGAATATGCTATTAGCTGTAGAAGCCCCATAGCGTAGTTAATTTGCGCATTATCAAAAAATAATATTTAACGACACAAAAATATCTGAATAAGTCGAGACTTATGAAACACAACCAACAGAATGGTTTAATTTAAATAAAATTAATAATTTTGCAAAAAATTTAAGTATATAAACAATTATAAGCATTATATTTTTAATAAAACAAAGTAACAGTGTGATAATCGATGACGATGTAGAAAACCTTATCCAATAGGAAGATTAAGGGTTATTTCTCCAATGGGTTGTTTGACCAAGAAAGATTTTCCCTAAAATTGATACTAAACAAAAAAAATGGTTTTACATCATTTAAAGATTCAAAAACATATGGAGGAGAACAATACGACGCTCCCAAAAAAATAGCAATATGCATGGGTCTTATTAAACACGACTAACGAATTTTCAATATTTTGGAAGAAACCAGTGTTAATATGGTACCAAATTCCTTTAGAAACTTTTTTCACGCTTTTTACTTGCCTAAAACATTTAAGGGATAAAGTATGTAAAAAATATGAAAAACAATTTAAGGAATATTTTGTAGAAAATAAAAAAAAATCAAGCTGTTTTTCATTTAAACAGTATCTCCGAATCAGAAAATAAGTCTTGTAAAAACGTCAATCGAACTATTGCGGAAAATATTGTTTTGGATGTGGAAAACAATTACGAATGAAGTTAATACTGCTGCAAAATGTTTGATAATTTGTATCCTAAATTAAACGAGAAAAAGAAGTATATTTAAATGTACATGTTATTGGAATACCAATTTTTTTGTTATTGATGGTCCAGGAGGATCTGGAAAAACTATTTTGTAGAAAACCATAATTTATCATTTTATATACATAAAATTAAAAATCATCCTGATGGCGTGGAGAGGTATCAACTTAATTCTTCTTCCAAAAGGTATGACAAGTAATAGAATTATTGAATCACTATTAGATTCAAACGATATTATTAACTTATTTTTAGAATTTGAATTGAATAGAAAACAAATAAGAGAAGATAATCTAATATAATGAGACAAAGCATTTATGATACCGAAAGCATAATAATAAACAAAACAGTAAAATCATCGTATTTATGGAGATTATTCGACATTTTTAAAATAAATAGAAATATTTTATCAAAGGATGACAATTTTTTGAAAATGTTGTTAAATATTGGAAACGAAATAATTAAAAAATTAAAATTTCCGGGCAATGATAACACTTGACTTTTTCTCGATAGTATGATAATATTAAAAAAAAAAACTTACATTGAAATATGGGTGGTGTAATATTAAATACGCTATTTTTTTGAATGATCAAATTTTAAACAATCTGAACGAAAGGATATTGACGTATCACAGTATAAACTAAGCAACGTACAAGGTAGTTGATAAGTCTGATGATGGTATGTATATTAATTTTTTGAAAAAAATGTTAAATAACATTCGAGTAGGTCTTCCCCCGCATAAACTAAATTAAAATCAGTAGCAATAGTTAGGTTAATAAGAAATTTTAATAATAATGATGGACTTTGGAATGGTACACGATTAAAAATAGTCCAATCATACAAATTTAACATTAGAGTTGGAATTACTACATGTGGAATAATTGGAAGTGAAGTTTTTATACATCGATTAACTTTATCTTTTTGGAATAATAATTCTTTATACTTAGTTTTACTCAGTAATCAATTACAAATAGTATTAGCAATTTCAGAGACTATAAATAAATCTCACGGTCATAGTTTGGGCAAAATAGGTCTTTACTTCAACAAGTCATCATTTTCTCATGGATAATTACATGTAGCATTGTCCAGATGTAAACATGCAGAAAACATATACATATGATTATAGTCAAATGATAACAATATTATTGACGATATCGTCTGAAAAGAAAGTTTTATTGATGGCAATTGAAATTAAATCTGTTTAATGTTAATCTTTTTAGTTAATTTTTTTTTTTTAATATTTTTTAATTAAATTAAACCCTAAAAGTGGACTATGCCTGTATACTTGGTATTATTAAAGTGTTAATAATATAGCCCATAGAGTATCACTCGTCATAAAATGCCTTGGGTTACTTAAGGCTACAATAATTCTTATGCTACCAAGATAAATTAGGAAATCACTGTAAATAAGTTTCCCTCAATTATCATCGCAAAGTGGAGTAGAAAAATCATTATTATTATAACTCTTTGAATTTGTACACTTATTCATAGGTTTAAATAATTTTATAAAAAATATATTATAATTGGTAAAAGGTGTATAAAATAAAACTTTTCATGTTCTTGATGTAAATGATGAATTGATATGATTCTAAGAATAGCTGAAAAAAACGAAAAAATTTATATGTTTTTAAGGGGGGGGGGGGGCAGTGGTTGAAAGGCTATATTTTATGTAGAGAATTTTTAAGTTTTTATGGAAGGTTCGTCAACTCCTGAAAATTTTCTAAGTTCTTGCGGGAGGTGATGAAAGAGGCAGAGGGGGGCACCGAAAAATTGTAAAATCGATTTTGTACGTGAAATAACCGAGAAAACAACCTTATTTTAAGAGGGGCAAAATAGTGGTTAGAGGGGCTAGAGGGGGTTGAGTTGAGGCACAAACAAATAACGATCATACAAAACACGTAATAGTGTAACGCTTTCGCCCGTGATTCAAGGGGGTCTGAGGAAGTTTGGGGCGATGGGGGGGGGGGTTAGGGTAGCAGGTAATATTTTGTCTTTATCACAATATATATATCTACTGGCTCTATCTTCCAGCCACTCGCTGTCTGCAGTAATATGCGACATCGTTATCTGCAGATAAAAAAACCACTGTGCTGTATGAATCGATTTAATATTCTCTTATCGTCTTCTTTTTCATAACTTTTCTTTGCAATTTTAATGCATCTTTGACACCTAAGATAATGATTTTCTGTGCCAATAATCTGTTATTAAGATAAAAACAATCTTCTTTTCCACTGTAAAATAAATCGTTTTTACTTTAATTATTGGTTTTTCTTTCTGTTATTATGTTGAATTATGTTATGTTATTTTGTTGAAGTAGCTATAGATTCATGACTTTGTCTCTTTTAAAATTATAATAAATTATTTGATAAATTATTGATTAATGAACATTGTAATCGGGTGAGTTAATTTAATGATTTGGCTTAAGGTGCTTGGGTTTTAATTTATTTGAGTTGAATATACGACACATATGGATCCTACTTGCCCTGCAAATTTTGTCTTTCTACATCATGATAAAAAGTACAGTACACCTTGATAGTAAGTATAATACACTAAAATATATTGCTAATCATACATTATATGAATAGACCCGAATAGACCCTGTTATCTGATTGGGAGATCTTAGCCTAACACTGCTCTGAAAAAGTTTACTGTACTACAGCGCAATCATAGTTTGCAGACACCTACTTTTTTTGCATCATGTGCATGGATTGGTTGCTCTGCCCGATTCCCGTAATAAAGTGTTATCATCCTATGTATGTTATTCCGAACCAAATATATTTTTCCGCTTGCACTCCTAATTAGTAATTAAATAATCTACTAATAGACAGTGTTTAAGTTATATTTTATTTATATTTCATATTAAGCTCGAGCTTACGGGTCTCGTGTTATCTGCTTTATCAGTCGTATCACTAATATTAACGTTTTATTGTCGTGCCTCTGTATGTTTGCCTGATGTGACGAGTCGGCAGAATAAAAAATCCCAAGGGGCTGTGACAGAGCGGCTTTGTCTGCAATCGGTTGTTTTTGGCAATGTTCGACGATGTTGGTAGGCTTCTGTGAAATGATTCGTCTGTAATCGAAAAAATTCGTATGTTTACGACAGATTTCGGCGAGAGAGTGTCTTTCGGGTGACTTCTGCTATCTTTGGCTATGGTTAAAATGAGGGGGGCAGTGGAGGACAAATATGTAAGACTGAAAAAAATTCTAAGTCCTTGCGGGGTAGGGGGTTGTTAGGGGCTGTGGGGGGCTCTCGAAAATTTTAAAATATGATTCTCACTTTAAAACACAGAGAATACTATCGAATTTTTTTTGGCGGGATCGTGGGGTTGTGGCGGGGGGTGCGGGTGCTTAAAATAAATTTCGTCGTTATAAAACACGTAGAAATCGAACCATAGCACCGGAAAATTGTGGGGGGGGGGGGGCTACAGGGGAATGTAGGGAAGGGCGGGGTGCCGAGGGGCTAAAATTTTTCGATCGTTGTAACTATATATATATATATATCGTAAGATATTGCACACTGCATGTGCTTTACATGCAGCCGATACATAACGTCTCAACTGGCTTTGAATCAATATTTTATTCATGTAAAAATATTGATATGAAACACACTTTTTTGCCCATACCAACAAATTCGTTTTTTTTTCGTAGCTTAGTCTCCCGCGATGGAGCCAAAGGCGTCAACTATGGCAAATTAAAATAGCCTACTTTTCCCCTTTGTTGCAAAATGTACTATTTGTATCAGCAACCCCAGAAACACCTTGCACCTTTCACCTAATTTTAAGAAAATCAGCCAAAGTAATAACTTTTTTTTAAACCATTTTGTGTCCTTTATTTTAAATGTACATTACATTATAATAATTATAATAACTTTCAAAAATATCACAAATCTTAAACGACTTACACACAATTTTTCATTTAATAGGTAGATTCTGGTCATTTTGACCTCTGTGAAGCCTGATATTAACATTAACTTTTTTTTAATGCTTTTTTTTCTAAGCTTTAACACTAATTACACTAATGTTTATCACACACTATAATATCAAGGATCTTTTAATTTGACACGAACGACTTACTATAACATAAGTTTCTGAATCTTTTTTTCTTTTAGAATATTTTTTACTATTCTATTTATTTTCACCTTTTATATCCACCTTTTATTTCTTATCCGTATGCTTTGACCAACGATTCCTAGCGATAACTTTGTAAATCAGTCTACAACTGCCAGCGTAATTAAATTTCATACTCATAAAAAAAATCTTAACAATACATTTTAATCAATGATCGAAGCAGATACAAATTATTTTCTAACAGGAATAATGCGTCGAAGCGGTAGCCACTGAAGTAGTATGTTGTACATAAAATGTGTTATTGCAAATGGGCTATTCTATATATTTCTTTTTAGCAACTTAGCTACTTTTTTCTTCTAAGTTCATTGATAAAAGCATATCATTGTAATTTCTTTTATTATACTTTTATTTTTATTGATTTATTGGGCTCACCCCATATGATTTAACAGAAGAACAAGTTCTAAGCCAGCAAAAATTTGTAATTATCATTTGTAATATCACTGATGTTTATCACTTTCATTATCTAATATTCATGGGCCTCTCAATTTTGCATCGTAATGTACCCCTTGTAGTAAAATGGTAATATTGTCGTTAAACTATTTAACAATAGTTTTGCAGTTGTTTCTTTTTTGAACCTCGCATAAGTTATGACGAAATTTAAAGTTCTATAGAGTTAAGAGCTTACCACTAGTGCACAAAAGTTGGATTATCTTTCTATACAGAACTTACTCTATTGGCTCCCGTCGATACTTTATCACTTGTCAGAAGGCGTGGGAAATGTTAAAAGTATACTATCTTCCCATTTCTTTGAGGTATCTCGTAACATCTAATATTTGATTGTTATGCTGTCAAAAATTATTGTTCAAACAATTTGCAAAAGTCTACATCAGTTTCCTAAGCTAATAATAATATTTTTGAATTTCTTTACCTTGATTTATGATTAGATATATTAAAAAAAGAATGATAAAAAATATGTAAGCATTTTAGCCATTACACTTATCCCGAAATTCGATAGAATAACTTTTGGCACCTCATCTACTTTCGGGCACCGGTAGTTAGTGTACGTGCAGTAAAAGTTGTAGGTTTTCATACATCTGCTGCAATAAGACCGTCCGCGTCGGCTCAATAATTGTAATTTTTTACTAAGCGGATACAGATGATTCTCTTGCAGCAATAGATTAGTGATGTAAAGCCTTGCATTTCATATTTTCCCTTGATAATTTTCATAGCTTGGCAGCCGTTGCTTAAAATTGAATAAATGCATCACACAGTTTATTAACAAACAGATTTATTCATGAAGAAAACAAAGTGTCATTTTACAAACTAGACTGTATGCTATTTTAACATTTTTTAAAAACTAGCTTTTCCTCGACTAGGAAACAATATTAAAACGTTTTATAGTGATTGATGCTATTAGGGAAATGTAATCTTCGAGCACTTATACAGTTCTGAGATTTACAATTGTGCCACTAATGACAGGATATATTTTGCATAGGTCTTCGTACTATCTAAGGATGAGAATATAAGCTACAATCACATAATAACGTAAGATTACGAAAATTAATGAATTACAGGAAATCATTGCAAGGTTTAAAACGTTCTTAAAAATTTCGCATGAAAACATATTTGGGAGCAGATTCTTTTAAAAAAACGAATATTAAAAAAAGTGGAACTTGGTAAAGAATATTTCATAACAAGACATTCGGAGAATATGATACAGAAAAAGGCATATGAGTATCATGCATTCTACGTAACTTATGAAATCCTTGCACACTGCAGACGATTCCTGAAAAGCTCGCTAAAATTCGAAAAAAAAGTTTCTAGCTAGGGTATTTCCATCATTTTGTTGGCAAGAGGGATCCTAAGGGAAGCAAAATTCGTTTATAGTGGCGTGTCTTCTCCCTTATCCTATTATTAATTTAAATCAAAATGTAGCCTACATTCGAGTGCTGCAAAATAGTAAACACCGAGGGGACAATGGCTGCTTTCTTACAAACATGTAAAGTTTTCCAAATTTGAAGAATCGAGCCAGATAGGATACAATTAAAATTTTTAGGTTAGTGGAATATGTAGAAAAATTTTTTAGTTTGAATCCATTAACATTATGTTTTTAAAACAAAAAACAGTAAAGCGATCATTTGATTTTTCAAAGAAAATTTCGATTGTTAAAATGAAAAGTAACAAGTTACCCTGAATTTGTGTTTTAAATCTTACTGGTGGTTATTTGTAAAAGTAATGTCTAGTGAGTAAGACAATACTCAGCTATAAGTATGTTGTTAATTGATTTCTATTAATGCTTATCAATGAAATATTAAAATACTTTCTGAAAAATTTATAATAATAAATATAAAAATGTAAGGCACACACATAAAAACATTACAAAAAAATACTGATAAATGAAGACCACAGTTTTGTATAGCATAATAAAGACAGCTACAGGTAGTGGTGAAGAGAAAGACAGAGGAAGATAGAGATAGAGAGAGAACAAAAGGGGAGGGGTTGGAGGCAGTAAGCTAAGAATTTACTGACAAAGTAAATGTGCTTATGTATACAACACCTCGGTCATCATACAGTAAACGAGCAATGCAAATGTATTTAAACACGTTATCTTTTTTCATTTTGTGTAGTTTGTGTTGACAATATAGAGTAAGATGAGCGTGTTGTATGACCTTCCCGCATCCAAAGCTGCTATAAAAGTACTGCAATGTCAAGAACATTTTTGTGGGGGCCTTGTCATTTTTTTGCTCTTGTAAGGGTATATTTACTACACCAAGCATAACTAACACTATTTCTAGCCAAGAATTGCAATTATCCCACTCTTTAATAATAATAATGTCCTAAATAAAGGTGGATAAGAGTAATAAGAGATAATACAGAACACTACAAAAAGAAATAGTTAGGCATCATTTGTAATTTTAAAGTCTATGCCGCACTGCGCAGTATTGGTAGAAATGGTCATGCGCATCATCTTGATGTGTATGAGCCAGGTGTATGGGAAGAGCATGCACCAGTAATAGATAATAGCTGATTAGGCAACTAATCATCTGTGGCTGGAGCAGAGTAGCTACGGAGAGGACTGCAAGCCGGCAGTAGTTATTTCGCTTGGACACAACTCGGTCGTAGCCTAGTGAGCCTGAAGAGGACGACTATTACCTGGGACACGTTTAACGTGGACATTTGATGTGGACGCTCAATATTATGTTCATAGGCGAAGTATTGCATCAGAGCGTTACCTACGTAAGTGTTACCGAGAAGACTACCAGCCTACGTTAGTCCTGCCGGGAAGACGGTACTAGCCAACGTAAGTTCTGCCGAGATGATGCTACCAGACTCCTCAGTTCTCACATTTCTCCTGTATATAGAGAGTACGTGTTCCTGATAGAATTATTCCCGAGAGTTTGCCATACAAGCAGTGCTTATACATCTCGTGAACACTAGAAAACGACTTCCATCAGGAGATACCCGTCGTCAGTGGGTTGTGTATACTTCGCGGAGAAAGTGTCTACTTACCAAGTGTTTGAGTGTCATGTAATTATCTTAATGGGTAGGAATTTTCGATTTGTTATAAGTTTCCGAGTCTTTAATTCTAAGTATTCAAAATATATAAAGCGTAAGCAATTTTCGGGACTTATTATTGATGTACATAATTATAAAAATTAACATTTGATCTGTTATTATTGACCGCTATATATTAGTATCATCCATATAATTTATTACTTGCTGGTGTAATGGTAAGCGGGAGAGAAATTGGAAAAGTCCAAAAATTAGTAAGATTTATTCGTACGTAAGTTCAAATAAATATCTGTAAATCTGAATTTAATTAAATTGCTTCGTACGCTCATTTATCCTGGATCTTGCCATCTAAGTAATTTGCAAGTCTTAATATTATGTATATTATTATTATTATTATTATTATTATTTTTAGTAATACAATTGTTTTCTTTGGTTTATTTAGTTTTGTTCTTGGGCTTGAGTTAATAATATTGATAATGTAAAGAAGAGAGAGAAGTAAGAACTGATGTTTTGTTTCTAGAATGATAAAATAGAATATGAATCTATTTTAAAAGCACTATTGGAAGTAGTAGTATATTGAAAAAATTACGCGTTTCATCAATCAATAAAGTTGTTATCTACAAAAATCACTGCATAAATTGCAGGTATTGCCTGGTTGTACGACAGTTAAGACCAAATTATTATAAAACTCTCTTTCAACTAGAACGAATTATGTACTTAGCGATAGAAACAAAGTATTTTTGTTTGTACTGAGCATCAAATCCACCCTGTTAGTCCAGTCGGGGGATTCGAAAACGATTGGTCATGAATAGAAGAGAACAGTACTATTATGCATATACTTTCGACTCCCTCCACCAGATGGCCAAGCTTTAATGTTGCTTCTCTGCAAGTGCTAGAAGACTAATTAATAGTACTGTCCTTTTCTAGTCATAATCAATTGTTACCAAGTTGCTCGTGTAGGTGGCGCTGTTTCGAAATTGCGCTTTAGGCCGATACATAGTAGAAATCTACGACTACGTGTTGGCCCTCCATTTCAAAGAAATCACGGTTATTTAGAAGATTACCTCGTCACTATAGCATTACGGTAGAACTACTAAAATAAGGAGTCGCTGTATAAGACTATACATACATATAAAAAAACGTATCAACATTCATAGCATTACCAACAAAATCATGTTTTACCGTACAAGACGTTTAACAGCTCAAATAAAAGTATAAATAGTATTCTTTTCTTCTCCGTACGCCCTGTTTCAAAAATCCATGATAATGGATCAGAATGGTGGCTACAAGTAGTACATGTCACCATAATAGAGCATTCTTATGATCATTGAAATTCTTAAGTCATCGTTATATTTGATAGAGCAATTTCCTAATGTGAACTCTATGTCGCGATAAGAATGCAGTCCAAAGAAGCTGGAAATATTCAAAAACTATAATGTACAACTTTCTACTGTATACTATTCATCGGTCGATACAAATATGACCTTATTTTTATCCAAGAGCACGCCTTCTTCCCCCTTACCGCAATAAAATCGTAAAGAATCAGTTATACGTAGTTTATAGTTACTAAGAGGTATCTAAAATTGTAGTATAACTAATGCATACGTATTTCTAGTCGGTGGATAATAGTATTACTAAACCTTTGTCCAATTACACGGTAGTATGTCTCTGATTTAAAGAAAAATCTTTTAAAATCCGCTTTACACGTCTTATAACTGCTTAGGGCAAAAAGAAATAATAGTATGGAATTATAACAATGTGTTTTTCATTGCTACATATAAATCATTCCACTTGTACCTAACTATATAAATTTTATTCTCTGTTAATTAAAAATGGTTCATAATTTACATATTCAAAATGGAAGATGGACGCTTATTTAGTAGAAACATTGTAAAATAATCTTACGTGTACTATTAATTATTATTTTATTATTTAAAAGTTTTTTCAAATATATGATGCTAGTGCTAAATAACAATTTGTTGTTTTTAAGTACGTCGATTTCTATATTCAATTTATTTTGATTCCCCTTAAGTTGTGTTTTTTGCACTATAAATTACTGCATCTAGACGTTACATATTACCTAGATGTCGTTATGGCTTTTGTCGCTATAAAAGTGAGACTTCATGTCAAAGAATCGTTTTGTAGCAGATAACATTACTAAGTTTACGCCTTCAAAAGCTTTAATTAGTAAAGGTTACAAGGTTGCTCTGGTTACCTCTCTATTTACAATCGCTCAAACTCTATCACAACTACCCTTTTCATGTGCTGTTCTGCAGAAATGCTATTGAGCAAAAGTATTAAGATCTTTTTTATAACTTATCAAGTCAATCATTGTAAAAGGGTTTTTCAAGTAGTATTAAGCTTTATTACTACCAAGAAGAACTTTTATTTGCACTTTGACAGATCTTACGAATTTCATGTATAAGATTCTTTTGTATTATACATGCAGCTGTAGCATCTTGTTTTGTACAGTTTGATAACAATCCAGTACTAAGATAATTATATTTTTCTTTTTTTATTGACTCACCAACAGTAGAAAATACTGTATACTGATCATTATTATGATAAAAGTTTTCCCTGGGTTTTGATCTAGATAAGCGTATTTGTCAGACAAATCATATTACACGATAACATTCTAAAATTTTTACTTTTATTTCGAAAATCACAGTCGACTGAATGTAGACATTTAAGGGTAGTCCGTAAATAGTTGAAATTTTCTACCCTATCGGTGAGGACGATTTAATTTTACAGCCGTATAAAACTATTTATAAAATGACTTTTTACTTTATCGAAAAATAAAGAGTCGACAAAGATTATTTATATTTCAAGAGGTACATCAAGCCTAAGTTCTCGTTGATTGATCAATAAACTTTAACTTAGGATTGATTTAATCCTAAAAAGACGAAGAATTGTGGTCGAATCTTGTTGCATCAAAATAACACCTATTTATTTTGCAACAATGTGTAGTAAGCTATCCAATCTAAAGCATACATAAAATTTCCTAACTTATCGACAACGTTGTTCTCATCACCCACAGATGCACGTGCCTATAGGACAAAAATTATTGGAAAAATCGCTATTCATTTGCAAAAATAAGAGTTAACATATCTTCGTGTTTAAAGGAATGAATCAAGTCAAAATTTGAGTTGATCGGTTGTAAACTCGTAAAGAAAAATGTAAAATACGATATTAGATAAGTGATGCAGAATCGTATTTCCTATTTATCCCCGCGTGCTTTCGATCAATCGATGGGTAAAGATCGTCGTCAATTACTTACTTTCTGATAAAATAGCTAGTCTTTTAATAAATAGTGTTAAACAAAATAGTGATAAACTGTAAAATTAATTCGTCCTTACCGATAAGAAGAAAATTACAACTATCTCCGAGCTGCCCGCAATAATAAAGTTTAAATGCACTTAATATAGATGACAACTCTTCAATGTTACCTTCTGACGATAATCATTTTTTTTCTAAAACGCATCGGTCCTTAGATAGCCATTCTCTGAAAATAAGTTGACTAATATTGTGCTCAAAATATTCATAACATATTCTAACAATTCTTAAATGTTTGGACAACAAGTACATAACATTTATTCAAATAACAATCAGGTTGCAAATTGTTTGCAAAGTACAAGACTTAGACAATCTTTATAATCATTTAAAATATTGTCTTAGAGTCTTCACAAATCTTGATGCGTGGTATATACGCAGATACTAAATACCACATGATTCTGCTACAACTGTCTACTTTAAATTTGAGTTTTGCAAGCTTAGTCAGTCCAACAGGATATTCAGAATAATACACTTCAAATCGCCATTGCCAATTTTTCATATCGTCTAGTTATAGACTTAATTTTTTCTTTATTCTTGCCCCTTGAATAACCGCTTTTAAATATTCCTTTTTGTTTGTCATAGATCTACTGTTGAGATCATAATCGCAAATACTTTCTTCTCAATAGTGGCTTCAGATAAAGTTTTTCCTAACGATACGACTAAACTAGCCTACACTCTAGCTGATTGTCGAAGCTGCTTAGCTTAACGAGCTTTTTTTTGAGATGTCATTAATCGGTTGTGATTTGGCGGATGCTCCAGTTTTAAGGAGCCACTGTAAAAATACTTATACGTAACGGATCATTTTCCGGTAAAAAATTAAATATTCCCTTTAGTCCCATCAAAAGGTCTTTAAGATCTGCTTAGTGTTCCGGAATTGTGTTTATAGTAAAAACCAGATTCTTTGGACTTGATATTCATATTATAATAATGTTATGGCGATTTTAATCAAGCGAAGAAATCTTTCCAGACGATTCACAAACAGCAGACATTTCTGGTAATGAAATGGATTCTTATAGTTTTAGATATCTTTGTAAGTTGCTGCCCATGTCAACTGCTTGTTTCAAAAGATTTGCACATCTCTGCATGCATTGCTTTTTAATTAGAGATTGCATTATTGTACTGCAAAAAAGTCAATCCAATCTATAAAATATTATAGAATAATAATTTGTTATACAATTTATTTAAGGCAGAAAAATAAAAAATACCACTTTTAGAAATTTTAAAATGATTGTTCACGAATTTATTTATAATTGTGTATGATAATGTCAAATATGCTGCACTCCTTAAAAAGTGAGTTTTTACACTGCTTTGGGAGGAAAAATGTACACTTTTATTTGTAACAGGCGAATGTTGCACGTTAAGCACGTTAACTTTGAAATTTTTTTTACATAGTAAATAAATGCTCATAGACTGATATCTGAAGACAGTCTTATTTTTAATGTATATTTTCAAGCAACTTTTCTGCAATAATCTTTCGTCAAAGCACTTTAATACTTTAATGTTATTCAAATTAACTGCATCAATACTTAATAAATAAACTATACAATACACATCACTAGTGAACAAGGACATTTGCTAAGGATGCCTTGCTTGCTCGTTTGTAATAAATATGTTAAGGAATAGATAATACAATACTATGTTACTATTAGCATTATGTCAGTTTAAATGTTTAATACAGGCCTCGGGTGTAAAAAGCGCCTTAGCGCTCAAGACCACTATATACATAAAGTATATGAACTAAAATTTTTAAAGTTACCGAATCTCATAGAAAAAAGAGCAAGCTTATGTGGAAATAAAAACTGCATGTTTCTTACGTGTAAAGTTTCTTGATTAGACTTAAATGTTCTTAGATAAAAAATAAAAACTGCAAATCCATCAAACTCGACGTTAGTTTCTTTTTAAACCAAAAATGACGATCACTCAGCCTAGTGTTGTCGGAATCATTTAAAATTTGGTACAGGTGTATATAACGCTCTTGAAATGTTCACGAATTTCATAGTTTACTAAAAATTCTTATTGTTTTTTAATTAATTAGTTATTAGTCGCTGGCGGACAAAAACAACGACTCCTCGACTTCGGCGAGAGACCGTTTTCGAGAAAGATTCACAGCTAGGTAGCGATAAGTGATGCGTAACAGTAGCTCCGATACCACAAACAATTTCATTCTGATACGAAACGACAAAATAAATTCAATTTTGCGAATTATAGCTATACCTTCATAAAATAGAACTAAAAATAAATTTAAAGAAAATCTTAGTATCTTTATAAAACTACTATGGACGTGCCCAAAATAATCAAAAATAGTTTTGTTATAACATAACTTTACAAAACAAGTAAAAACACGATATCTCTGGAGAGAAGCAATATAGACCACAAAAAAAATTCAACCTGTTTTTCTAAAAGAAAACGCAATACTTTTAGTAGACTCATTAGTCGATATGATGCAATGGAGTAATAAGGGGTGGTTCAAATAACCTGCTTCGTGCTTGACCAGTTTCGCATACATATATATATATATACAAAGTTGATCTTTCTCGCTGTACACGCCCAAGCGTCAAATCGATTGTGAATAAAAAAACCTATTTAACAATTTTTGTAGGAAAATTTGAAGCAAGATGGTTGTTCTGCTTGATCTTGGTAATGCCTGTGCAAAGTTTTAGAATAAACAATATAAGTTATACAGATTTTTGAGGTTATTTCGTGAAAAAAATGCTTCAGTCGTCTGACCGACAAAGGTACAGTAGCATACAGTACTTACAGCACTTACTTATCATATTAAAAAAGAACGAGATAAAAAATGTGTCATTTTCCTAATATTTCATTGTAATGATTACCAAGTAAATTCCTTAATCAACTACAGAATGTAAGTCATTGCTATTATTAGTGTTATATCATTTTTCTATGTTATAAAGCTATGAATATATATCTCCACAGATTTAAATATGTAATATTTAGCAGTATACGATATTTCCATCGAAAAATATACCAGAATACAGTCCAATATTAGTAAACAAGGTCTTGTAATTATAATATTTCCTTATTATTTGTATACTCTAATATGATTAGCTATAATACGAGGTAGGACATATATTAAGGCAAATGATAAAACGAATCAGGTAGAGATCGGAAAAAAATGATATATAATGATCACAAACATATGTAAGATGTATGCAAATTTTTTTTTGGATATACAGTGGAACAGCAGTACTAACATTATTGTTCATTTGAAGAAAACTTTTTGCTTTTTTTTTAACTTTTTTACTGCTTATCTGTTTTTTTTTTTTTTTTTGATAGTTTTGATACTTTTCTTACTGTCGCATCTTTTTTTGTTAAAGCTTTGATTGTTTATTGATCATCGTATTGTCTTATTACCACATTGGTTTTTTTTTATTGTTGTGTTTTTTTTCTTGAGAATTCTAATAACAGTATTCCCGAAAAAATTCTTGTAAAAATCTTGTCTTTTTGTAGTTAAGTATGACTGTAAATGTGTCGAGACTTTCTTTTTTTTCAGGCGAAATACCAACCCTAGTAACGATAGGTGCTTTTTCCAAATCATCATATAAAATATTTAAAACTATTATGGTAATTAAATCCCTAATATCATTGGCAGTGGCATAGCCACGAAGACGAGGGGTGGGGGTTAAGGGGGTCCAGACCCCCTCATCGGCTTATTAAAATATATAAGGCATAATATTATTAAAATTAAAAGTGATAGAAAATTGTATGGTTAGTAGTAAATAATAGATTTTTTTTTACTTGCTATTTGTTGAGAAGCGGGATTAAAAATCCTTTGATTATAGTTATGTAAATAATATCCTATATTATATAGTTTTATGGTTTTAGGGCATGTAATAGCTCCTCCCTGCTACCCCCAGCTCCATCCTAGCCCTCATCCCCAATTAAGGTAAATTTTGCTTCTGTTTACCGTGAAATTCGACCCCCATAAAATTGGGTTGACTCCCGCTTGCTCCCCCACAATCCACGCTGCACCCTTCCAGACACCCCCCTATCTCGCCCCAGCTCCCGCCGTAAAATTTTTTTCCGTTTTATCGTAAATTCGGACTCCACAATTAGCTTCTTGGATATAAACACTCAAGTCACAATTTCTATAAATTTGGAGTTTGCAAACTTAATTAAATTATACTATATCATTTTATTTTAAATAATTTATTAAAAAAATCTGCCTTAAAGTATGGAACGTCATTCTGTATGCATTTTCTTGAGTAAAACCATATGTAATTACATATGGCAACACACATGGCAATATCGGCGATCTGGTTTCAAAATAATCTAATTTCTCTAAGATAGCCATCCGTACTAAACTAATAACAATATTAAAGTAAAACAGAGTATACTGTAAGATTCGTATGCACGGGAAGCAATATTTATATAAAAAAGTTATTATTTAAATTTTATATTGAAAAAATTTTAATTATCATCTAAGGTTGTAAAATAAGCTGCGAAAATAATTCCTCAAAATCAAACAATATACATTAAATAATAACGTAAGCGTGTATTTGTTTCCAGCACAGGAAAAACGCTACTATAATTAATCGGTATTTAAAGGTACTTATTTTCAGTAGAAAGACCAAAAAGAACATCCCATGCATTTATTCAAAATATTTATATAATGATTTTAAATAACAATCAAAACAACTTCTTTCTTTACAAACACTTATTACGCTATTCAGTTTTTTTTTAAAATTGCTCCTTTACATTAAAAATTATTTTCTTAATGCTAATACCTTTTAAAAAATAAGATTTGTCTAGTATTTAATGTTTTACTGTTTATATATTCGATAAATTTTTCAAAAATGATAATTACATTAACTATAGTTATTAGAAAAAAATAAGAAATGAAATCTGTATAAAAAAAAATAATTAATTACTTTAATACAACAAATTTTGAGTCTGTAATTAATATGTTTAATTTCATTTACAAATGTTATTCATACATCGAGTATGAAAATTTTGTTAATAATAACAAAATATTAGAATTCACGCAGGCAAAATATTCTAAACAGTAAGAAGTCGCTTTAGCTAAAAGAAAATCATAAAATCTCTAGACATAAAAAAAAATTTTTAATAGAATGGCAGCAATTGAAGGACCGGATGCAATAAGGGGACTAGCACTTTTTTCATCGTTGATTTACTCATGAAAGATTTATTTTTTTTTTAATTTCAACAACATTTTATGAAAAATAGGAAACGAGTGTTATTCAAAGAGTATCTCAGTATTCATAAAAAAACCTCTAAATGGTGATAATTAATGTTGAAAACAGTGCTACTTCCCTTATTGCATCCGGCCCTTCAATTTGAAAACAGTGCTACTTCCCTTATTGCATCCGGCCCTTCAATTGTATAAAATGTGTATATAGTGCGCAAAATTGTAATAAGCATGAATGCAATAAATCGACGTAATTATCATACTAATATGCGTATATAGATAAACTTATACTAATTAAATATAGATGTGATAAAAATTTATTCGAATGTCCGTTTATTTTTATGTTTGTTACAGCTTTTATAGTTGTTCTATGATTACATAAATTGAATAATTATTTTTTTAAAAAAAGAGTCAGTAAGTGAACCCGAAAAGATGGTACGTGTTTTCTTCTGTACAAGTGTACTCGGTAATATTTGCTAGGTTGTACTCGATTATTTGTTATCCAAAGACTAAATAAAACGCGTCTGTGCACGTATCCTAGCGTAAGCAAGACTTTTTCTCAATGATGAATTTTTTTAATTAAAATTTTTTTCAAAAGAAATATTTTGAAAATAGTATTATAGAAAAAAAAAATTTTAATATTCATGTATAAATAAAGTTAGAACACATTTTATTTACCATCTTTTTATTTGAAGAATTGAGCTATTCTAAGTTTCTTTAATAATTAAAAGAAATATTGCTAATCGTATAAGAAACTTTATGCATTCATATGATAACTATTAATATGATTAGTTATGTAACTATACAAAATTAGGAGGTTGGCGAGCAAAGTGCGTAGGTGGGCGAATATACATATGTTATAAATATAACAAAAAAAAGGACGGCTTGATTAATGTAATTACACAGGTAGCAGAGGAACTAGAAATAATAAGATCCATAAAGGTCAATTATTGCAGATCGGTAAACAGCATTAATAAACCACAATAATTAAGCAGAAAATATGGGTTATACGTACAATCAAATATTACTAAAATTAAATGAAAGTAAAAATAGAATTAAATACTAACGTAAAAAGGATAAATAGAATAATAGAAGATGAAAAAATCAAAGAAGCCTTAGGAAACTAAGAAAATTATCAGAAAGCCACATTTAAATAAGTTTTAGAAAGCTATTAAAAAAATTATTTAGAAAATAAGAGTGATGGTAGTAAGGAAAAAGGCATAAACAAATAATTTTATAAATTTATCAAGAAACAGCAATGATATATATTATATATACGGAAAACAAAAAAAGTTGATTAGGCATCAACAGCAAAGTCAAGATGGATTTTTATAGGAAACATCCATCATTGATTGAAAGAATGTTCTGGAAAAAAAAAAAAATGGAAAAGACACAGGTGAAAACAGAGTTGTGGAAAACTTTTTTAAGAATCTGTAAATAATTTGACGAATTGATTTGATAAACATACTTCACAGCTTATAGACTATCACACATACTATTTAAGCGTGGAACATAGCTAGAATTTATCAATTTCACGAGGCAGAGAAGAGGTAGCACGACGATAAAAATACAGAGAAGGAGCTTTTAAAATGTAGCATACAAGATTTAAGGAATTATAATCGCCGAAAAAGTAGAAAATAGGTAGAGCAGTAAAAAATAAAAAATGAGAGTTAGGCTGGCATCAGAGCAAACGGGAGAATAAGATACCATATTTTTGCACTAGATAATTTTATTGGAAGTAAACAAAAGGTAGTAATCAATACAATATATGCTGTGTTTGTAGACTTTGAAACATAATTCAAAAACTTTAATAGAGAGATGTTCCAGGTCAAATTAAATTTAAGAGGGATGGCTATAAAAATGACAAAAATGTTTTAAATAATCCGAAAGTATATAGACTCAAAATTAGCTGTTTCAAACTATCTGATAAAGATGTTTTAGGCCTAAAGCATTTTAAAGACACAAAAAATATGCAGAAAGACTTAGATGAATATGGTTAAAAAAATGTACTGGATGTAAACATAAAAAAAAAGAAAATGTTACTTTTTGGGAATAAAAAAAGAATAGAAACAGATCTGTTTGAATGGATGCATTGGAAGTATTAAGCTGGAGCAGGGACCAATAAGTGTGGATCTTAACCAAAAAGCTTTGTGGTACGAAGAAAAAAACGACACGTAGGGTGTACAGGGCAGTCAAAGTAGTTTTAGCCTTAAGCAAAATAGCTAAAGTAGAAAGTTTAGATTAAAAATAATTTTCCATAGATTAAATGAGAAACTTATATTGCACATGCGTAGCGGAGACTTACGTATGAAAAAGAAAAATAAATACGTAGAATGAACAGAAGGCAGATTCAAAATATGAAGTTGGGTTTAAGGGCAGTCTAGAGATAGTTAAAGTTCTCTAGTAAAGACGATTCGATTTTACAACTGTATATTACTATTCATTAAATGACTAGCTATTTTATCGAAAATTAAAGAGTTGACGACGATTTTTTACATTTTGAAGAGTAAATACAGCCCAAGTTTTAATGAATTGATCGAAAACTTGAGGAGAAAAATGGTACATACGATTTTGCATCGGTCATCTAATATCGGGATTCCAACCTTCTTTTACGAGTTTTTAACTGATTAACTCAAATTTTGGCTTGATTGATTTTTTAAAACACAATGAATTCTTGTCACCTCTTATTTTGGTGAGAAAATAGTGATTTGCCTAATAATTATTGTCTTAAAGGTACCTGAATCTGTGCATGATCAGAACAACGTTGTCGATAAGTTAGGAAATTTTATGTAAGCCTTGGATTGGATAACTTACTAAACATTGTTGTTAATATGTATATTAACTTACACAGTTTAAAACACTATAAAAGCATTTATTTATTTTTTTTTATGATTTTGATGATTATTGTATCCAATTTTAATAAGCGGAAAGCAATAAAAAATATATTTGTTTCCAATCAAATTTTTTTTTTTTTTCTTAAAAAATCAGTTATCTAATTATTATTTTTCTGATGATTTTGACGATTATTGTAGACCAATGATATTTAAATATTATTTTGTTTTCTAAAGTGCACATATATGTATATACATACTTCTTTATATATACTTTCGTTTGTTTACATTAGCTTTTAGTTGAATAGACATAAACTTTCACAAGTCAAGTTCCAAGAATTATAGGTACCAAAAGTATATAGTACATGCAACCACGATAATGTATGTGTGGCAGACAGTATAAATATAGTCAACATAGATATATATATATATATATATATATATATATCCCTATCACATTTTAATGTAGATGATAATAAAAAAAAAAAAAAAAATTTGACTATAAAAAAATAAATTTTTTATCGCTTTCCGCTTATAAAAAACACATACATTTATCATCTAAATCATTAAAATAAAAAATAAAATATAATAATACTGTTTTAGAGTGTGTGAGTTGATATGCATAATTACCGAACATGGTTTCGAAATAGATAAATGTTATTTTGATAAAACAAGAGTTGACGACAATTGTTTGTGTTTTAAGGAATAAATCTAACGCAAGTTAAAGTATGTTGAACAAAAACTCTTGGAGAAAAATGGGAAATACGATTTCAGATGAGTGATGCACAATCGTATTTCCCATTTTTCTCCGCAACTCTTCGATTAATCAATAAGAATTTGGGCTTAGTTGACTCCTTAAAATAAAAAGCAACGTCGTCAACTCTTTATTTTTTAGTAAACTCGCTAGCTTTTTGATAAATATTGTTATACAGCTGTATAATCAAGTTGTACTCACTGATAAGGTGGAAAACCTTAACTATCTCCGGACTGCCCTTAAATGCAAAGAAACGAGAGTATATATGAAGATTAAAGACGGGCAGGGTAAGCATGGATTTGGGAATACAAAAAAAAAGAAAAAGGAAAATAAATATTTTCAGATTTACAAATAATATGTTAAATTTAAATGCTTACACATCAGGATATATATAGTAAATAGAGGCGGGTAGGGTTAGCCTAGAAAAAAGCGTACGGAAAAAAAAGACACTTATTATTTGCAAATAATCAAACTGGGCAAGAGTAAGTGGCTTTATTTATGCTTAATAGAAGAAATAATGGACTCTAACAATAAATATCATACAAAAGAGGCAAAGCAGTAAGAGTAGTGTATTAAAAATAGAGAATGGGAAAACGATTGGATTTAAAAAATGAGCATCGAAGCAGAGTAAGCTTGAGAAAACGGAAGATAATTTTACAAAGAAAAGATAGACTTTGGTCAATTAGGAAATACAGAAAACTATATGGTAATTGACAACTTTATTATGCGTAAAATAAAAGAAAAGAATGGAACATGGAGAAAAAATATACCAAAACAACAAACATATAAGTGAGTTTAAAATTTTTCAAGTTATAGGCTGTAGGCTCTGCAATGATAGAAAAGAAAAATATATAGCATACATTTGCTATGTAAAGAGATAAAAAACAGCAAATTTAATAATAATAATATTAGTCAGAAATATAGGATCGAAAAATAATAGAGTGATATGCAGGAGGGCGATGATTTGTGTAAGCGTATAAGATATTCATTTAGGTAGATAAGACCCTACAGAGTGAAAATTAATAGTTTAAGGATATGTTACGCGTTATAAATTATAATATTATGTCAATAAAAAAATAAATTCTAACGTGTTAGAGTATGTTTAATTAATTACGTATTATGTTCTATTAAAAAAGTATTTATTTAGATGATATAATCAACTATTGTATTAATAACTTGCTACTTGCTGTCCCCCGGGTCATTCGGTTGGATAGCTTAGGATTAAGGTTACATCGTTATATGATCAATATTATGAATAACTAGTATATTATTAACTCGCTGTCCCCCGAGTTACTGGGTTAATAAGCTTGGGATTTAGGTTATTTTTCTATTCAATCAATAAGTCATTTAATCATTGTATTATTAGACTCGTTGACCCCCGGGTAACTGAGTAGAATAGCTTGAGATTAATGTTGTTCTGTGATTTAATCGTTAACTTATTGGACTTTTATATTATTAACTCGCTCTCCCTCGGATTACTAGGTTGAATAGCTTTGGATTAAAGTAATTTTTTTATTTAATTAATAAGTCATTTAATCATTGTATTATTAAACTCGCTGTCCTCCAAGTTACTAGGTTAATTAGCTTGGGACTTAGGTTATGTTGTTATTTAATCAATACATTATTTAACTATTATTTTATTATGTTACTGTCCCCTGGAATCACTCATAAGTATATTAAAAAATAAGTTTTTGGTTTGGTTATTTAGATATATGAATAAGAATATAAAAATATGGGGGTTGACACACGGAGAACGCAGGGGAGCGAAGCCCCACTAGTATACATATAATATGGAAGTATGAATATATATCTGTAACCCCCTATATAATACTCTTGGCTACGCTACTGATCATTGGTAACATTTACACGGTGATGATCATGTTTTCCGCGTCCGTCAGATAGTCGTTTGCTATTGATAATTTTTTTCTGCGTAGTTGCTATTCTCGACCTGCATACAATAAATACTTTTCATAAAAATTAAACACAAACATCGATCATATAATAGTCAGTTGGAAATTAATATTTTCAAAGTTCTGGACTTTTTCAAGCAGTTACATTTTTTTCATTGCGTCTTTTTTTCTACTTAATAGTGATTTTAAAAATGCACTCTGAGATTGTTAATTATCATAATTTAAATATTATTCATGTGCACTTTTTTGTAGATCAGAGTTCTTGTAAAAACACCTATTTTTACAACATTAATTAAAGACTTTAAATTTTTTTTTGTTACAACGTCATTTCCAATTTATATGTATTCATCCGCCTACAAAATGATAAGGTTACACGATCTAGCCACCATCAAAATAAAAATCTAAAGGTCATAAAATGCAGATGCCGTAAGTACATACGGTTAAATTGGCACAAAACACACACAAAAATAAGAAAAATAAAAAATCCCTTTTAAGTCTTTATCCATTTTAGCCTCTGATGTAAGCTGTTTTTGGTATAATTTCATGAATACAATCGTCGAACGTCGTCCATCGCACAAGCTTAACCCCTTTACCTTTGTTGTTGTTATCAGCTAATTTTGTTGATGCCCAGGATAACCCGAAATTTTAATAACATTTTATGGTAAAACCATTCGTTACTTTCTAATCATCATATTCAACAACTTATGATCATAAAATGATTTTACTGATTAACGTATTACTATTTCAGTAAGTGTATCATTTGAAATTGGCTTGTGCATGTCATGCATCTGCTCATGCACACAGCAAACATCACTATCGCTAAACGCCAACTGAATATATTAGAAAGCTTAAGAGTCCCCGTTTTACTACAAACTTTTTATATTCTGATCTTAAGTCTACTTTACCAGATAAAACGTTGTATCGGAGAACGCAAAAATTACCTCCGTAAAAGCTCATGTTAAAAGTTCCTTTTTTAACTGAATCTTTTTCGGAAAATTACCTGATAAAAAGATTTAATGTTTTAAGAAGAGATTTCCTATGTCTTTAATAACAATGTCTTAAAGTTTTACTAAAAGCTAAAGTAAATGTGTTATGTGAAGAACCACTTTAAGCATTCTAAGAATCATAAAACCACTCTTGCATGGTAACATCTACGTGTAGCCATTATTTTGAATGTGACCCAAAGGGCACACGGCGAAATAAAGTGTTAGAGGTGAGCCTTAATTTCAGCCCTAAAAGTCATGTACAGTGAAACAGAATTTAGATGGCACTAGTAATTCGGTTGACAAGTTCTGTCATTTATTTATTTTTAACCTTTTTTTATATACTTTATAGAAACTAATTCTTTATTTGATTAATTTTTTTTAAAATGAAAAAAGTAATTTATCAAAGTGTACGAGTGTACAACAAAACCATCATTGTCACTTTCAGTACAAGTTTTAAAATATTTTTTTCTACTAAGAATACTGGATCATGACTTTTTGTTCAATTTTTTACGTCTGTAGCTGTATCTGAAACATTAACGTTTCGCTATAGTCATATAGAACTGTTAATTGGTTTTTAGATCTTAGTCTGTCTCGCGAATGTCACTTTATTATTAAATGAAGGATATTTCAAAAAACGATACCTATAGTACTTAAGCAAGGTCTTCACCATTTATTTTGGAAAACCAAGATTCTAGATACTTATTATCAGATAGTAACAAAGCGGTACTATCTAACATTAATCAGGTAAGCGAAGGTAACCGAAGAAGACTAATACTTCTTGAAGTCAAACAACATGATGGCATGAAAAAAGCCGATGGTGTATACACCGTGTTTTCATACGTTCTGACCATCAAGTATATAGTACAAAAGCTAGTGCACTTTAACAATAGAATCTATCTATATGCGTACATGCGTGAGTCCCATAAATTTTCTCTGCGACGTGTATTTTTGGAAAGAATGATGTTGTATGTCTTTTTGATTCAGAAAGGTGCTTTCTTTACTTTGAAGTTAAACTCAATTTGCATGCCATTTAATCGAATATTTATTGCATTCTGTATGTTTAATCAGGGTACCTGTAATATAATAATTTAAATAACAATGCATCAATCATTGTTTTTAGTACAAAACTGTCAAAAACTTACAAATATGTAGTCAAAATATAGGAATATTTTAAGGTTAAATGTTTCAGAATTTTTTTTTTTTTTTTAAATAAATGACTGATCAAGATAAATCTACTCTTTAGAGAATTTTATATTCTACAGAACTACTACTAGTACCACTTTTTTCTTATTTTCTGTTGCATATGTAAAGTTGTTGATAATCATAAGATATTTGCAATCTTAATAATTTTTTTTGGCACTCACTGCAACTAGATTCAGTCCATATGAGTGGGAAAACTCCAACAATGAAGGACACCAAATGATGGTGGATAATGAATACACACTTTTAAACTCACTTTGGTTCACAATTGGATCGTTGATGCAGCAAGGATCTGACATTGCACCTAGGTGAGTATTAAAATTTTATTGATGTTGATAATCGATTTTGTGGAACAAAGATTCTTTTGAAAACTTTTATAGTAAACATGATAACTTATGAAGCTTTACATTCTATATAGAGCATATATTGTAAACTTATGTAAATCTCTTTAATTAAGCTTACTTAACTACTTGCTAAATAATGACTCATTTTTTGATGTGAAAACATCTTATAGGGTGTTCAGGCTTTTCGCTTGAGAAGTGAAACTTTTCTAGCGTCTCCCAGTTTCAAGTGACGCTTTGAATATATGTACGTGAATGGAAGTAGCAACTGATGAACATATATGTCAGTTTGTCTAAACCGAGGTCTATACTTTTCCCTCTCCACACGCTGCTTGTAAAATATACGAACGAAGCCGACCGTTGCCTGCTGATGGTGGACCATTGATTGACTGATGTATATAGGTATACAGCAGTAGCTATAGGCTGTGTGAAGTGTCACAGATACGTTTTCTCTTTCTTTGTTATTTATTCTCTTTCTACTATTCAGCACTCTGCTTTTATGCACGCTAAGACCTTTTTTATTTAAAACTGCTTACCACATTTTTTGATAACGAATTTTTCCTGCTGATACTGGATTTACTACTTACTAAGTATTCGCTATGATAATAGCAAGTGGTGCTCTTAGCTCGTGGCCAGTGCTTGTACTACGGGGGGACGCAAACAAAGAAGTGATCGCATCAAAATAAGATTTTTTGAATGGAATAGAATAATAGATGTTGTACTGGCATGCATGAAGCGTAAAAGTTGTGGCTGATCAAAATATAAACACGTACGTCATTTTACGGTGTAGACTGATGCAGCAATTTTGATATTATCATTGTTGAAAGTGTAACTGCTTGGGAAGTGAGCACAGAAAATTGTACACAGATTGACAGGCGCGGCGTCTGCTCCGAGGGATCGAGTACGTGCCGTGCATTTTCATGAATACCTCGCACTTTCAAGAAACATAATATCAAAATTCCTGCAACAATCCGCACCGTATAAAGATAATCGTATGCATATTTCGATAAGCTGCAACTTTCCCGCTTCATGTATGCTAGTACCAAGCCCATATACAAAGATATTGACAGATATTAACGTGCTCTTCGGTTTTCCAACCTCTTCTTGGAAATTCACAGGAAAACAGGCTCAACTTACTAGCTGTATTTCACACAGTTCAAAAGTTCTAATTTTTCTCTAAGTCTTAGCGCAAGTCTATCGTGGCTCAAAATCTATTTTATTATTAATTTAAATTATGCGGCGATTATGGGGCTCTCGCGCGCCCTCTGTGCACTCGACTCCGGTTCTGCGTCGGAGTCGGGTCTCTCAAGAGCCGAGCAGATGGGAGTAAAAAGCCACACAGGCTAGAATAGCTGAGCAGGCTCGAATAAAGCCGTTCATGCTTTTTTACAAAACAGACCTCTTGAGGATTCAAATATTTTAAACTTTAAAACTATAAGTCCTTCAATTTTGAAGCGGCTTAGTACACTTAGTCTTGTGCACTTGGAAACAGTACTGTTAGTGTCTAGGTATACAAGGTCCATGGTGGCACAGTCGGTATCATGACTGACTGTCACCTGGGAGGCCACCGTTAGAGACCGATGTACGTAAAAGTTTTTTCCTGGATTTTAAGTGTTTGTTTGATGTTAGCAAGTCATAAAATGACTTACGAATTTTTAATGTAAAGTTTGTATTTTTGAAGATATAATCAGAAATTAAAACTGCAAATGAAAGATGACCCTGAAAAGGGCCGATGGCAAAGAGCGGACTCCAAGAAAGGCCATACAACTTATTTAAAAATTAAAAAAAAATTTGTAAGCCTATGTGAATGGCGGCCCTAAAAAAGGCCGATGGCAAGGCACATAGAGAGGCTCTAGGTGCATAATCACGTGCGCATATCTACTCCAAACATTATTCCACCATACGCTGTTCGGATTAGCTACTCCAGATTTGATGCATTATAAGGCGGTTCTTTCGCGTATTAGCCACATTTGACATCGAGGGACTGCCGGAGGCAGCAGCGGTAGCAGAGCAGCGGTAGCAGAAGCGTTTAGCAGAGCAGCGGTGGACGCACAGTAGCGATGAGATGGTGACGAACAGCAGTGGTGGACGAGGAACACCAGGAGCGGCAGCAGCGGTGGACGAGCAACAGCGGTAGCAGCGGTAACGGCACAAGGTATAGCAGCAGCGGGGTAGCAGTGACGTGCAGTAGCAGTGAAAGTGGCACCAAGAGCTGCAGCGGAAGAAGCTGTAATAGGTCCTTTGTAGGGCCTATTAGCGTATCATTAGCTGAAGAGCTAATGCTTTAAACGTATAGAACTACGGTTTAATCTGCTCTTTTAGAAGCCAATCCAAGATCATAAGCTCTTGTAAGAGCCAATGATTTGAACTGTCTTCACTTTCTTGATGAAAATTTTCCTCTCTTCTTTTTTTTTTCTCTCATGGCTGCGCGAAGCCTAGAGAGATCATTTTCTTTTCTTCTCTCTCTCATTTATGCACGAAGTCTAGAAAAAGATTCTTTACTTCTTTCTTGGCTCAGCCGAGCTTATAAAAGAACGGCTCTGTTCAAAGCCATATTCAAAAACGTAATCACTACAGCATTCACCCACCACGTACATACCTACTCTGAGCGTTACTCCCACCATGCACGGTTCGCAGTAGCAGTAAAGCTGATATAAGGAGGGGTTCTTTTGCGCACCCGGCGCATTCAAGAGCGTTCTGGGCTCAGCTGCACTTGCTCATCGTGCAATGGTGAGCAAGGTAGCAGCTGCGACAAAAATTCGCTCGTCGCGCAACGGTAAGTGAATATCAGCGGTAGACGAGCAGCAGCTGGCAGGTAGCAATACCAGGAGCATTAGCGGTAGCATCGACTAGCAGCAGCAGCGGCACCGAGGGATATCGCGCTCAGCGATAACGTGGGACTCCGCACTCGAGAGAGCAGTGGCACCGAGGGAGACCACGTTCATTAGAGCAGCAGTAGCACTACGGCCTAAGTAGCCACTATCGGCCCTTAAAGGGCTACCAAAATAGAAACGTACTCACTATTTCATAATAAAAAAAAATGATTATTGCAACATAACATTATTCCTATCTCGTAAAAAAATAATGAATATTGAAAGTAATTTTAATCTACAGAAAAAAAATTTTTTAAAGAAAGGAAAGGGCCCCCTCCTCGCCCCCTACTTATGAGGCTCAACCGATAAAAAAAAACTCTAGCTTCTTCATGACTCCTTTTTTTACAAGTTTTTTTATTATAAAGTTCTTCTTTATAACAATTTTTATTTGTATGGTTTATTATAAATATTATAAATCAGAAGTGAGCTTTGAAACCAATTGTTTATTATTATTACGTTTGGCAAGGCCAATTGATAATGAGCTGGACAAATGTGGTTCGAGCAAAGAACTTTTTCCTCCTCCTGGGGCAATTAATTTAGCGATGGACAGCAGCATTCCTCCAAATTGCCTTTGTCTCTTTAAGAAACACATACAGATTTGGAATTAATGGTAATTTTTTATTTTATTTGAACATATACCTGTTAGACAAGACAGTCTCTAGACACATTGTCTTTTTTTGTCCCTAGTCATACACTTCATCATTTTTTGTATGTTATAGTGTAAAATACGATGCAGGTCATTGTATTGAATATCTCCAGATCTCCAAAGTAAGCCGTGGAGTTAAGTTTAAAGCCACCGAACCTGATATGAATTTTTTTTTGATAGTTTTGTCCAAGGATAAGGCAGCTTTAGTAATAATTATAACTCTTCGGAACCCCTCTCCATCTCTACAATTGCCAACTCCTTTGAAATTAACCTCCTTTTATAAGTGTTAAAGCCTTCCACGCCAATTATAAAATTTGTCATGCTGACTTCTACGGTCAGACCATTAGCAAAAACTAAAATCTGTAGTTAAATGAGCCTCTTAAAATACTCTCTATAGAAACCTCCTCCTCCACCTTCCAAGCCGAAGTAGCCACAGTTGCATCATCGACTACTCTGAATATATTCCTAACTTTGACCCCCCTTCACTACCTTGATGTCGCTCTCGCTGCTTTCAAATCCATAAAAGATAGGCTCTGAAACAAGTGCAGCTAATTCTATTCTCGAGCAGAGGTCTGAATAGGACTGAACTTGGATAACAGAAGTACTCAGTTATTTGTATTAATCTCGCGGCCGAATAGGCTAGTAAGGTCAACTATAGCTTCTGCACAACAGTTCGAATATTTAGCTAACGCTTTATTGAATGCATATAGTAATGTGCGAAACGTCGAAAGTGAGACTAAGGCTGCTGCCCATACACGAAAATTTTGGACTATGGGTGCACTACTCTGCAAAGACGTGATATTTTTAGGCGACAAGTGTACTTACCCGTGTCAGACAAGCAAAAACTTAAGGATGCTATTGCCTTGGTAAAGACTGTTATGCAACTGCTTAAGGACCGCTTAGCAGTTGTGAAATCAGTGAAAATTAACCAGAAGACTTTAGAGCAGTTTATACTCAGTCTGAAGTGACAGTAGCAGCAAAAGTGTTCGACAATGAACCAAGTGTTTTTGTGCTCGATGTGGAGGCACTGGTATAGCTGCACCAGTAAACAATTCTATTAATTCAGATGATGTTATTAGTGCCTTCAAAAATCGTATTAAAATGGCAGTAATTTCAAATCTAAAACATTAAGATCTTCACAAGTTTTTGAAAGATGCTGGACAGCAGTTCATAAGGAAAGTGTAATTAACTCTAGAACATCATCATAGCTTAAAAATGAATACTATATTATCTGCTGGGTATGTGATTGTAAAAAATGGTGTATAAAATGCTAAACTTAAGTTTTTCAACAAAAAATCGAAAGTAATTTACTCGAATACAGATTTAAGTGAGTTGTTTGGGCTCAAGGTTTATTCACCAATTGAAAAAGATGTTAAAGAATTCCAAGAAAAAGAATCTGGCTAGTCTTTGAGGTCTGTACTAAATATTGTCTTGAACATTAACAAATTTAATCTGATGATAGGTAGATCTCTCATCGACTAACCTATTTACGTTACAAATAAGAAAAGCATGTGCCAATGATGACCAGTGCTTTAAATGGGCCATCCTGTCAGCGCTGTATCCAGCGCAACACAATGCACATCGATTCTCTAATTATACCCAATACAAAAACGAACTTAATTTTAAAGACATCGACTTCCCTGTTGACCCAAGACAAATTGAAAAATTTGAAAAACAGAATAATGTTTTTGTTAAATTATCGTATCGCGTATGATGGGTATCCTAGACATGTAACTGCCCAAAAAAAGGATAGGCATGTCAATTTACTCCTTGTTGAAAGTATCTACATAGACGAGGATAATAATAAAGTCAAGAAGATGAATGTGTGCAGTAGAAAAAACACTACGTTTGTATACAGTTCTATTACGCTTAGGAAAGAGACAAATAAGTAATCGTAGCGACAAAGCATTTATATGTGATCGATGTCTGCACTTATTTTGGACTGCTGATAAACTAGAAGCAAACGAAACTGATTGTAAAAATATTTATTATTGCAAAATGCCGCTTCCATGGAAGAATAACAAAGATACTATACTTAAGTTCAAGAACTTTACTCACAAAAATTAAGTGCCTTACGTAGTTGACGCAGATTTCGAGTGCATATTGGAAACCGTAGAAAGTGATTGTGCCTATAAGCAGCATACAGCATTAAGTATTAAGTTTTTTATAATATCTAGTTATGATAGTACATAATCGCAGTACAAAAGCTACAGGCAGAGTGAAGAAGATAATGAAACACCAGCCAAGTAATCTGTAAATGACCTTCCCTAACTCGCCATGAAATTAGAAGAGTTATATAAAAATCAAAGGCCAATTTTGAGCTTGACACTCGGAAAAATAGTCGAGTTTGATAAAACTACTCTCTGCCACGATTAAAACAAACCTTTTAACACGAAAGACAAGAAGATTTGAGACTACTGCCATCTTACTGGGAAGTGAGTGCTAAGAATATTTCCTTAAGTGATCATATTATTTTCATTTAAAATTATGTGTATTATTTTCACATATCGTGGCCCTGCACACAATTTATGAAACCTAAACTATCAAGACTCGAAAGTGATACCGGTGGTCTTTCACACCTCAAGAGTTTATGATTCACATCTATTTATAAAGAAGCTCGCTGCATGCTTTTTCGGACGAATGCAGCTTCTTCCGCAAACGAAAAATAAATACATATCTTTCACGAAATTTGTTTCGGGAACTGATATTAGCCTTTGCTTCATCGATTCCTTTAAATTTATGACCTCGTCTCTAGATAAATTATCGTCATACTTGGAGAAATTTTAGATTTTGGAGCGAGTATTTACTGAGGATGACAAATACACGCACGACAAGGTTAATTTATTAAAGAGAGAGGAAGTGTTTCCGTACAACTACGTCTCTTTATTTTAAAAGCTCGAAGAGAAGAGTCTTCCATCTAAAGATGATTCCTACAGCAGCGTATATGAGTCTTATATTACCCATACAGAGAACGAGCATGCTAAAAATGTTTAGAATGCATTTAACATCGAGACACTTGGACAGTATTCTGACTTATATTTGAAGACAGATGTTTTTCTACTAGCCTAAATATTTGGGAACTTCAGAAATAACTGTCTTGAAGCATGTTAGTTGGACCCTGCTCACTATCATAGAATACCTGACCTGATATGCGAGAAGACTGAGCAAGATGATAGTCGATCACTACTATACAGTGACCAAGCTAAGTATAGCAAAGACGAGGATTGGACCCAAAGTCGTCGCCAAATTAAAGGAGTTCCAAATATTTTTACCGAACAAAGTGTCTATTCCTATTTGAGAAGATGGAAAAGTCATAAATGTCTTCTTGAAAGCTGTAAATAAGATTAAATTGTTTGTTGTATATGACAGAAATAGTTTAAAATTTTCTTATGCCTAATATTGTATACATAAATAAACAGTAGTTCATCTTTATATCTTAAATGACTACTTCTTAATTACATTTAATAAATTACATTAAATTAACTTCTATTATACTTCATAATTAAATTTTTCTATATCATTATCAATCCAAATAAAAATAAGAGTGAGCGGCTCTTTGGGCCTTTCTTCAGGGTCCGCGCTCTCAGTGGCCTGGAGGGGGTAAAAAAATTCACGCGCTGGAGGGGGTAAAAACGTACGCTGGAGGGGGTCCACGTGCCAAGGGGGAGGGGGAAAAGTTTTGCTCGTCAAACAGCACGAGCTGGAGGAAGCTCGGGTGGGGGGTAGGTGTTCCAGAGCCGGCATGTTCCAGTACCAGCATAGCATACATACTAATATAATTTTTATTAAGAAGAAACAGTGGAACTTTTCAAAAAAAATCTCACTGTAGGGATTGTTATATTTCACAAAAAAAAAAAAAAACTCCTTTATATTAGGCCTAGAAGTATCATTTAAACATAAGACTTATAAGCTTTTGCGCAACAACTTTACGGTTGTCCTTTTTTCGTCTAGAAGACAACAATGCAAACAGCGAGATAGTTGCAGTAGAATTGTTTGCTAAAGAAGATATGGAAAGCTATGTCACACTGTAGAATTGTTTCGTCAAGAATATGAGTACAGCATGCGATAAGATTCAAGTGATTGTGACAGATAAAGATAATACAGAAAAGGTGCAATATCATCTGTTTTTCCAAATATTTATCTGCACATTTGTAGGTTTCATTCCTTACAAACTTTTCAAAGAACAATAGCATCAAAATCCATCACAAAATCTCAAAAAGAAGAACGTCTGAAATTTTTCACAGAATTAATTTATAGTACAACAGAAGAACAATGTATGACAGTTTATGACGAGTACTGTAAATCAGCTCCTCGCTGTATAGTTGATTGTCTTAATCAAAATTGGCATGATATACGTAATCAATGGACTGAATTCGGAATGTCACAAAAACATTTGGGTAACTTAACCAATAACAGATTGGAATCCATCAATGAAAAAATGAAAGACGCTATAAAAAAATCTGCCTCTTAGAATTAAAAAGAAAGTTTTTTCACTGGAAGGAGTCACAAAATTTAGAAAATGATTATACAATGTCAAAGTGTTTCACGTCTAGACTGTTGGAAAAAGAAATCAATAATGATTTACCATTAAATATGTATCACGACTTATTGGTTGATTGCGCATTTAATAAAGTTCGAGAAAATTCAGAAGGATGCTGCTCGTTTACTTTTCATCGATCAATAAAAATTCGATAACGTGCATTTTAACGTTGAATAAGGCATTGTCAACTGTAACTCTGTATACATGCCAAAGTTTTTATATTTGCGCTATAATATACCGTCTCACCATATTTTTGGGGGAAAAAAATATTTTTCATATCCATTGTATGACGATAGCCTGTGTGACTCAAGATGCACAAAGAAATACGTTACTAAAAACAATCGGATTTTCAAACATGCAGATTCTGAGCCGCTTCATTTAACATCAAATAGTAAAGAAAACGATGTGATAATATCAAAAAAAGGGCTCCAGAGAAGATTCAGATGGTTCCAAGTAAGCGACGGCATTTAGCCCTTATACTAAATGATTTGGCTACTGTTGTTAGTACCAGCTGCGGTGACGAATTTGACGCAAAATGCAAAGTTTTACAAAAGCTCTGCGATTTATGGAAAGATAGTATAAACGTAAAAGTAACTCCTGTAGGCAACAACAGTGAAATTTCCGTCGCTGAAATGGAGGAGAATTTAGAAAAATTACAAGTAACTTAGAAATGCAATTTAAAGATATAAAAAGACCAAAAATAAATAAAATTAAAGGCAGACCTTCTCAATTTTTAAAAATGACGCTAAATATAAAAAACAGTTAAGTTAAGTTGAAAATGTCAAACACATATGGGGATAATTTTCTCAACTACCCCAACGCCACCGCAGATAGGCCGCGTGAGGGCAAAAGACGACTTTTCATCTCATCGTTTCGACCTGAAAAAATTGTTGTAAAAATCACAAAAGCAACAATTTCGATGTACTTTTTTCTCAGCTTTCTTATGGTGCTATCAGTTCTTACTAGTTTTCACTTTATAACCTTTGCAAATGCAAACGTTTGTAAAAACACGTTAAATCTTATGATGTACAATTTTTAGAATTTTTTCGACCGTCTAGATCGAAAGATGAGACAATTTTACAAAAATATAGTGAATAAAAAAAAGGGGTTTTTTCATATTTCTATGTATTGGGCTGATGAATGTATAGGTGCGAGTCACCGCGCGTCACGGGCGGCTGCTATGCGCCCGCCACCGCTTCTAACGCTGCCACACACCGCAAGACACTCTTATTTTTATTTTTTGATTATGTAAATAACAATTATATAATGTAGATGGAAATTTAATAATTAGTAGACATGTTAGTAACAGCATAAAATTTTATTAATAACTATCAATGAATAATGATAGACTATATGCATAGAGATCCATTGTAAGTTGTTTATTTTACATAAAGAACAAGAATATACAACGATATTTTTTATGTACACTTCAGCACATTTACTTTATTTTTCTTTTCTTTTTATCGACAGCAATCGTTTTCAAAGCCATCTTACGACCTTTCAACTCCGGGAATATTTTATATTGATTACTTGCAGAAGTATTTTTTAGCATAAATCTATTGTCACTAGTAGGTATAAAATAGTTATAATTGTCCTCATTATTAAATTTGGAAGCCGCAATTTTGCACTGTTAGCATATCATAGCCTCATGTTGTATGATTGGAAATTTTTCTTTCAACGATTGCGAAAATTTGACTAAAGTTCTGTTAACATAATGATTCACTTTATTTAAGGGATTACAGCAGACAACCATCTTATGTACTGATTGCTAAAAGTAAAATCTAACAATCAAATCGCTGGCATTCAGGGATGCGTTATCATAGCTCTGTTTCAGCTCACTATAATAATAATACGTATCATAGGTAAATCATTCACTAAACACTATGGAATTGAAAAAAAAAATAATGCAACTAACGGCAGAGAAAAAAAATATCCTGACAATTATAATCAAAACGTATCAAAACGATAACAGGTCAATACTTTTCTTATACAGTATTCAGGTTAGGAGTACTTTTTTACACTCGGAATAAATAAAAATAATGCCTTGCGGTGTGTGGCGGCGTTAGGAGCGGCAGCGGGCACGTAGCAGCCGCCCGTGCCGTGCGGTGATTCGCACCTATACATTCATCAGCCCAATACATAAAAATATCAACAAACCCCTTTTTTTTATTGACTATATTCTAGTAAAATTGTCTTATCTTTCGATCTAGATGGTCAAAAAATTTCTAAAAATTGTACATCATAAGATTTAACGTGTTTTTACCAACATTTGCATTTTTAAAGGTTATAAAGTGAGAATTTGTAAAAACTGATGGCACCATTAGAAAGCTGAGAAAAAAGCACATCGAAATTAATGCTTTTGGGATTTTTACAACAATTTTTTCAGGCCGAAGCGACGAGATGAAAGAGTCGTCTTTTGCCCTCACGCGGCCTTTTTGCGGTGGCGTTAGGGCAGTTGAGAAAATTCATCCCATATGTTTTAAAAAAAAATCAGATTGCTTGTATAAACAAGTAATTATTTGTATTCAGTACATTTCATAATAACATTAGTGGTATAATTACACATCCTCAATTTTGTCTTCTTTTAAGACTAAACTTTCTAAAGTATATTGATATATATTTAGATAACATGAATGCATGAACAATAAATCATTATAACAATAAGATTCTAAGAGTTAAAAATAACATTTATGGCTTGGAGGAAAAATTTACAAAAACTCATTAACGAGAAAAATAAAAAGTATAATTATATCTGTTGCACATGTATAAAGCATTTATCTGGAAAATCAATTATGTGCGATTGTTGTGTACCTTGGTACCATTTTTCAAGTGCAAAAATTAAGCATGATCCAAATAATGAATGGTTTTGTTTTGACAGTATGAAACTTTTTTTTAAATAAAAGTTGCTACTATTAATAACAATATGTATTATAACAAGAAACATTACTAGTAATGATAAACTTTACGGCTTTCTTTTAAAATTGAAAAGTAATTTTATTGTTCATATCAAACAAAAGGTACCTGTTTTGAAAATATTATAAAACAGCGTACATATTCATACATTGCTGTATAATTTACATCTAAATCATGAACACATTTGTGTATTTCTGTTTGTAACACGTAATTCAACAAATATTTTATAAAATTATAAGAAAATTAAAATTAACTCATACTTACTTTTAGGATCTGCTAGCAAACTTCTTTGTGTAGTTTATATTGAACGTCCGATAAAATTTTAATTTACTAATTTCCTGCTTCTAAGTCTGTTACATTTAGGAATGCTTTAACGGGGCACGTGGGGCATGCGTGCTTTGATATATTTATTTAACATTTTTTTATAATCAAGACATACAACATATCATATGGAACTGTTTAATATATAAACAATATCGTCCTTCCCTTATGAAAAAAACTTAAAAATACTTAGAAGAAAACAAAAAAACTCCCCCTCTTATTTAACATCGAAACCATTCTTAAAAATCCTTACAACACAACAGCGAGACTTGTCCACGAATTCATCTCAAAAAAGAATTTATTCATCCTATCTTTTTGGGATCAAGAGCGTATTTGCATACAAAAATCTCTTCCCCTCTACCTATTGCAGCGTTCTTTTTTTGATGGTTTCTTCGCTGATAGGTGGTGACAAACAACAAGACATATTTACCACGGAATACCCTAAATCGAGACCCAACACACAGCCATAGGATTATAATGTAAATTGGAGGAAGGGTTTGTGGACAAGAGAAATATATTGATGTCACTTTAATATACCAATGTATTCTAATCATTAATTATTATTCGCTTGTCGGATCTTTCACTTATCACAGACTCAAGACTGTAATCTATAGTGAAATATCTCTATATTGATTTTCGTGGCTACTAAAATATCACTCTCCTTCGTACTGACATACCCAAGTGCAATAATAATTATTCTCCTAATTCATTCAATGATAATAGAAATAATAATAATATAATATAACGAAAAAAACAGACTAGCGTGTTATCTAAAAAGAGTAAGGTTTTTTTTTAAAGAGCGTTTGATAACTTTCTTATTATAGAAATAAATCAACATTTATTTTTATTTTATCAACTAATCTAGTACAAACTTGAATAAATATATGTGTCTCAATATAACAATAACTTCACATAGTTTACGAAGTTACCAAGTATAATTAAAAAAGAAAATTTATGTATATCTGCTGAGCAAGATTCTACGATACATTACGTATCATTTGATATCTTTATTTTACTCCATTACCGATCGCCAAACTCCTCTAATCTACCAACGGTAATTCTACCTTATCCACTACCACAAGTAACTTTCTATTTTACCGACCAACAAGTATTTATGATACCTTTATATGTAACAGAAATTTTGGATTTTACGGATTGATAAAAAAAATCGGGTGATAATCATGTATAGGTTAGTTATCTACGTGCATACGCTCCTTAAGAACAGGTTGTGTCTTAGGGTCTCTACGGGGTGTCCGAAAATATTTTAAAATCTGCTAGAGTACCTCCGCCTAAGATACGTGATCTTCATTCTGCCAGAGGGTTTAGGATACCTGGGGAGCACAGAAGCCGAACTTCCCTGGCAGTACAGGTCAACGAATATGCTCACGTTTCCTTTCGGAGATCTGCTAGGCTCACTCTCGTCTCGGTCACTCTCGTCTCGGTCAGGCAGGATACCTCTTTCTTCTCTTTCGCGCTGGACTTGTCGGTAGACTGCTTTGCGTCGCACTGGGTGGACTCAGAATAATTTCTAGGTGCCAGGTCGCAAGCAAGACAACTTTTGTAGTACTCGGACACTCGATATCTCCGCAGTTAGCGGATGCAAGCTCCAAAATGATGACTAAAATCTCCGCGATAAGCGGGTGTGAGCTCCCGAATGTAGACTGATTTGTTCGATGCTGCGGCTCGCCTTTATACCCGCGCTCTATACTTTCCTTACTCTTTAGCGGTTGCAGGGTGCAAATTATGTGCGCGTGTGGCCTATCCATTTATATTTAAATAGTTGACTAATTTTAAGATTATCGAAAAAAAATGCAGCATCCACCGCTGCATGTAGTCCCCTCCAATTTATGGTAAAAATTTGGGACACTTTTAAGTGAATTGTGTATTATTACAGGTGTTAAAAATTTGCTTAATATAAGTTGGTTAAATATACTCCTTAATATTTATAAATGCTGTGATTTTAACATTCTTATTCTGCCTATTGGCTTGTGCTTCTAAGAAAGTGCTTGGTATAGAGTCCTGAGTACAATTATTATTTAAGTCAAGGATTTGGGGAATAGGAGTAATGGGTGGTTTTTGAAGAATAGTTAAGGTAGGTTGGATGGTTACAATAGATTTAATTTTTGGTTTAGGTTTCTCTAAAAGGATCAATGGTTTTTTGAAAATTTTACTAGGGATATTCTTAGAGGTTGTTTGAGGTAGTTTTTGGGAAAGGGCCGAATGAAGTATTCAGGGCTTTTTTCGATTTATCGGGATCATAAGGGATGTTTTCAGGGGGGTGGTATGGTTTTTATTTCTGTTAGTGTAACTTTTCGATTTGATGGGGTGATTTCAAAAATTGGAATCTGGGAAAGATGGAGGTATGATTAAAGGTCTGGGGGGGTGATTTTTTTTCTATAGTTTTTAGAACCTTCGGCCGCCTCTGAGTACGGTAGCCCCTGGACCCAATGTCTAGACCTATTCTATCCTTTGATCCTTATCTTTCTCTGTTCTTTCCTTATCTTGTCCTCCTTCCTTCTTTTCTTTGCTCTGTTATGCTTGATTCTTCTGTCTGCTTGATTCTTCCTCATCTATTTCATGGATCCCGAGGATAAGTATACTGATAGATAGGTCATTAACATTTATGACAATATGGACATCACGTTATACTACCTATACCCGCATGCTTTATTTAATCGTAAGGCGTTTCAGGGCTTTAAGGGTTTCATCGTTATCTATCTGAAGACAATCGTCTTCGGATTTCGCTGGTGGAGGGGATTTGGGTGTTTGGTGAGGTTCAGGTTTAACAAGTTTTTTATTGTTTTCTTCGGCACTTATCATCTCCTGTGCCTGCCTTAAAAACCCTCCAGTTTTTTCCGTGTTCGTTTAATCTTAAGATTAAGTCATTAACGCAGTCGTTTAGTTATTCCCGATACGCCCTGTGGAATAAAAGCGTAATTTGTTTTAATGAGAAGTACCTCTTTTCTTAATATTTATACATTTTAGTATGAATATTGCGTTGTTTATTATTTTATCTACGATATAGGAACCTTCGTAGAGTAAAAGGAATTAGGCTGTAATACCGCTTCCACTAAATGATAAGTGATTTGCTTTTCTAAGTACTTTTTGTCCCAACACGTAATTGGTAATAGGTTTTATAGAATTGTGTTTGTCTGCCCGGATATTTTCTTTCATTATCATATTCTGGTGTGCTACTTCCAATTTTTCCGTGTGTGTATGTTCATGTGATTCTTGTGTCTTTATGTATTCCTGCTAAAATCGTATTGGTTTTTTATCACCTAGTAATTCTAGTGGGGTCAATTCTGTAGTCTCATGGTAACATTCGTTTATGCAGTTTCTAACAGATTGTATCCATTTTGCCCAGTTTTTATGTTTGTATTGTACTAATACGCGGAAAAAACGTTCCGATTCTCGATTCATAGTTTCTATTATGTTACTTTGGGGATGTCTCATGGCTGAAAAATGAGCTTTAATATTTGCCTTTTTTTAATGTAGTTTACCATTTTCTTGTGACGAATTGTGTTCCGTGGTATTATTGGAAACTTTGTGGTTTCCCATGCTTAGGTATGTAATCATGAAAAATTTTTCTTATAGTAGCTTGTGTATTTGCGCGTTTGATCGGATATAGCTTTACGAATGTAGTAAAAACATCGATAACTACTAGAATGTGTTCGACTCCACCCGTCGACATGGGTAATGGTGTTAAAAATCGATAAAATGTATTTTTTCGGACCCTTTGGGATTATTGGTCGCGTCTTAAAATGGGTTTCTACATTGTAGATCTTTGTTCTTTGGCATGTGTCACAAGTCTTTAGAATTTTGGAGTTGATTTTTTTTAAATTATTAAATGCGAAATCTGCTTCTAAAATTTTAATACATTATATTGCTCCGATATGTCCGTATAATTCATGTATTTCTAATATGAGTGTGTGTGTTAAAGCCTGTGTGAGGATATTTTTTTTTTATGATTACAAAATTTGTAGAGTATTTCGTCATTTATCACATATACAGGATTGTTCGGTTCGTTTTTTAATTTATCGAAAATAATAATAAGTTTTCTGTCTTTTTATTGTAATCTGTAGATTATTTTTAGTTAGTCTATTATGTGTTTGTTCAGCTTACAGGCAAGGAAGGTAAATATATAGAAATGCTGTTTCTCATCTTAACTGTTTTTGTCCCCGTATCGGCTAAGCATGTCTGCGGCTATGTTCTCGCTCCCCTTAATGTACGCGATCTCAACATTATAGTCCTGAATTGATAACATCAGACGAGTAAGACGAGTACTCAAAAATTCTCATGTCATTAAGTAGGACAAGTCACGGTGGTCCCATTTGACATGTTCTTTTGTCCCCAGAATGAATGACCGGAATTTATGTAACGCCCATACTATCGCGAGTAACTCAAGTTCTGTCGTAAAATAGTTCTTTTCCACGGTTTTAACGACCCAGCTTGCCATGTAGAGTACTTTTATTCCCCTGTATGTCCTTTTGACATATGGTAGCCCCAAGTGCTCTATCACACGTCGGTTCATAAGATGAAAGGTCTATTTAAGTTTGGGTGTGACAAACAAGTCTTCGTTGAATGGCTCCTTAACCTTGTTAAATGCTTCTGAATGCAAGTCCCCCCATTTCCATAATTTTTCTTTTCGTACTAATTCTAATGAGGGTTCCATTTCCATCCATACTGTATTGGAGAATTTCGCGCAAGAAGTCACTGAACCTTAAAATCCTTTTACCTCCTTTACATTCCGCGGAATAGGAAAATTTATTTTATTCTATTTTCTTTGGATCAAGCTTAATTCCCTTTACAGTAAGAATATATCCTACAAACTTAATTTTTTCCCGGCAAACGTTTAGTTTTTAAAATTTACCGTTACGTTCTCGGTGCATATCGTATTAAAAAGCGTGCTTAAGTTTTTTATATTCTTGTCAAATGTGGGTGATATACACAGGTAATCATCTACGAAATCCATCACAAAATGACATATCCCGTTTGATAAGAAGTCTGAAGCCCTGGTCAATGCCACGCTGCTTATTTATAGGCCGAATGGAACAACTTTAAATTTATATGGATGTTTATTTTGTGAGAACGTGGTATATTTTCAGGATTCTTTGTCTAGGAGAATTTGCCAGTAGCTCGCAGTAAGATCGATACTGGTCATGATGCCAATATTGCTACATTTACGTAGAACTTTGTCCATCTCTTCAGCTTCGGCATGGTCATTAAGCAATCGCTCATTATTTTTCGTGCATTTAAACAAATTTTGACTCCTCCATCCGATTCCATAACGACCGTTAATCGATTGACATACGCACTATTTGACCGGTCAATAATCCCGATTTTACACATCTACTTAATTTCAGTATCTACTTTTTCTTTAAGTTTTGTTGAGATAGAGTATGGATAGAGAAAATATGGTTCTTGATTTATCACGCTAAGCGTATGAATATATGATTTAAATCGATCCGGTGTCTTGCGAGAAATATGTCTATACTCTTTTATTAGTTTATCTAATTTTTTTTTTTGATCATTACTCAAATTTGTGAGTTTTTGTAACATTTCAGATATTTCTGTGTCAGATATTTGTATATCCATCTCCAGAATCTCATGATTCGAGTTATTCTTACCTTTTTTTTCTGCATGAATAATCTCTATCACTCTCGACTTTTCAACACATGTATAAAATTTTAAACCTTCTAGTCTATTTTTAAATAAGAAAATAACTACATCTGTTTCAAAATTTATTTTCACCTCAAATTAAAAAAAAAAATGTACACCAAGAATGCATTTTCGCACAAGTTTTGTTATTACTAGGAAATCGATTTTATTTTACTTTGTCCGATTTTTACATTTGCACGAAATTGATGCTTCACTCGCAAAGATTTTTCTCCTGTAAATCCGCATGCATGAAATTCAATTACCGGAAAGGTCGGGCAACTTTTGTCTTGAGACCCTCGATACTATTTTCGACTAATAGACAACGCAAAAGACTATTATTCTGTTCACATTTTTTTATGGGCTCTTCAAGCAACGTATATCGGAGGAACATGAAAATCGTATTAATTTCTTCGTGAGTAATTACGAATGAATTTATGGTTCCAATGTGGTTTAGATACGGCTAAAAAAAATTACCTGTAAACGTTGTTCTTGGGATATAGTACTTAATTTCCATGTTAAAATTTTTTCCTAAGTGTACTATACAAAGGGTTTTGAAAACTTCTACCTTTTAGAAAGACTTATAATTTGATCTTTTGTCTTTATTTCATTTTAATGTTCACTTCGATGTGTACATTTATTTTCTAATTGTCTGTCCTCTTTGTCCTCCTAATCCAAAGTTGTGTCTCGCAATTTAGTATTATTATAATAAAGTTAATGTATACCCAGATGGCACACACGATTCCCAAAGTCATATTTGCAACTACTCGAGAGAACTCGTTCTAATGTGCGGAATTTGTGCTGAAAACTTTCTTATGTACATATTAAATCAGTGTTTAAAAAATTTCCCCAATCGTTTAATAACAAAATTGAATAATTTATAATAAATTTTCTTTAGAGAACCAAATCCATACAGTTTTTACTTTGTCAAGCATGAGACTAAAACTATTATAGGATTCAAAAAAATATTTAAAAATAAACAATGAACGATTAAAAGTATGGGCCGATAAGTATGTACAACATCTTATCATTAAAACTCAGAGGCTATCGTAGCTGAGTTGTATGTCTTTTCCTTTCAAACACGGAGATCGTGAGGTCGACCCTATCCCAAGTAATACGTCACAAAATACGTCATCTATGACGTCACCAAAGACGTCTTTTAAGACGTCTTTAAAGACGTCTCTGAGACGTATCTAAGATGTAACTGAAGGTATCTTCTTTAAGACGTCTCCAAAGACGTCTCCAAAGACGTCTCTAAAGACGTCTCTAAAGATGTCACTAAAGACATCTCTGAATACGTTTCCGATACTACAAAAATTTATTACGGTATTTCTTTTGTTTAAGTTACTATTATTAGTGACAGTTTTATCAACTAAAAAATTGAAACAAAAATGCAGCGAATGTGTGTCTTGAACTCAGTTAGTCAGAAGTAAAGTTTAGTATCTTACTCACTTGGCCAGAGAGGATAACACATCTGATAAGTAATTTGAGTCCATATAAAATACAAGTTCTACATGCATTCTATTTTCATTTTTTTACACGCCCAATTACAAATAGAAACACTAATTCATATTTTATTTATATTTCTTTTATAGGATCAGGGATATATCTCTATTTTAAATCGCTTTCACTTATTTGAACCTCCTTAATTCAATATTATGACTACTTTTATGAAAAAAAAATTTAATATAATATGGAGTGAAATTTATGAGTTTTTATTTGTAATTTTTCCTTGTAAAGAAAATGATAATATAATTGATGTAGAACTTATACCTTATGCGGACTTAAATTGCTAATCCTATGTCATATTCTCTCTGGCCAAGTGGGTAAAATGCTGAACTCCGCTTCTGACGGACCAAGTTCAAGGCACAAAAGCCGCACTTTTTTTTGGTTTGTATAACTGTTGCTAATAATAAATTCATACGTTATTTAAAGAAAATAAAATGATGCGTTGTTAAAACAAAAAAATCACATGAATAAATTTTTTCGGATCTGTAACCTATTTACAGACTTCTTTAGTGACGCCTTTGTTGACATCTTTGATGACAAATTCAGTGACGTCTTTAGAGACGTCTTAAGAGACGTCTTAAAGAAAACACCTTTAGTTACGTCTTGGAGACGTCTTAGAGACGTCCTTAGAGACGTCATAAATGACATCGTTTATCACGTCTTTACTTGGGATAGGGGAGACACTTAGATGAAAATTTTGTTTTTAAGTCTAGTAGAACGTGGTAAATTTATTTTCAAATCTTGTCCGCTAATTAGTATGTTAATCAAACAAAATTTGATCCACATTGCTATAATTCTGCTACTAACGAAAAAAATAAAAATTTTAACATAAAAATTCCTTGTCACCAAACAGTAAATACAAAGTAATAATGAGGTTCGGCTAATGTTTTAAATCATTCATGTATTTAAAAACTTTGTTTGGTATTTTTCTAATTCATAAACTAATTCAGCCTCGAAAATATATGAAAAAAGAGTAATTCAGGTATGATTTAGCTCGTCATTAATATTTTCAAGACAGTCTCACTTCAAAAGCGTCTAATATACAATGTTAAATTTTTACATCCATTTAAAAATACGGGATATACAAGGTTATATTAAGTATACTTTGTAACGAAAAAAAGAATTACTACTTACTTAAAGTCAAAATACAGAAAACAAGCATCTGCAAGGGATTTGACTCCACGATCTTTGTGTTTGAAAGCAAAAGACTTACAACTAAGCTACAATAGCCTCTAAGTTGTAATAATTAGATTTTCCATATACTTAGTGGACCGTTCTTGTAATCATTAATCTTTTATTTTTGTATATTCATTGACACATTTTAATAGTTTTGGTCGCATTCTTGACAAAGTCACAATTGTGTTAATTAAGTTCTCTAAACTAAATTTAATATCAATTAGTTAACGTTGTTACAGAACAATCGGGGAAATTCTTAATTGTTATGTACATGAAAAAGTTTTCAGTGCAATTTCCGAACATTAGAACGAATTCTCTCGAGTAGTTGCAAATATTACTTTGGAAACCTTATGTGCTGTCTGGTTATACATTAACTTTAGTCAAATGATAATAAATTCTTCGAAGAAGACTGCAGTTTTTATGAGTGAAGAAAATCTTTCGGGGAAAGCAAAATACAAAAAGCATTGATTTCAATCATCTAAACGTTTGGAAAAAAATAAACTATGCCGTTTGGAGATTTGAACCAGGTAACATCGGATCCAAAAGGCGACAACTAGCTAACTGGACCAGGCTTACTGTGGTAGATATATGATAAAAAGTTGCATATATTTATCGACATTCTCCAATCATTTATTTATTTGAAGCTTATTATTTGATCCCCAGGAAAAAAGATATTTTAGCCAAATTTTTTGATCATTGCACAACAGTTCAATGTATTAAAGTCCAACAGTTACTCCTGAAGGTGAAAATGTAAATAGACATTTGAAGAACATGTCATCATACAGACCTGATAATTTTTTAAGTGATCACGTACAAAAGAGTTGAATAAGACGAAGATTATAATTTATTTATCTCATAATAAATTAATATTTGATTCAGGTAAATCATTTGACAATAAATACATGTCTATTTATTCTCTTTGGAATTAAAATGTTCTTTAGTGAGCTAGTACCATTTGTATATGTTGGGAATTTTCGTTTAAAAAGTGAGACGTACTCATACATGGCACAAAATCTTTTTCATGTTGAGTATTAGCCAAAGTGTCTACAATTTTTTTCTAACTAATTTGTATATAATAAATATTAAAAAGTATTACGACAATTTTAAGCTTTAGGTGTAAGAAATTTCAGCAATACTGGATGGCTAATGTGTAAAAAAATTTGCAAACCAAAAGACAAAAAAAATTTTACCAACAGTTTATATAAATATTTTATAATATTATGTTTATGAATGGTTAACGATGAACACTAAGTGTATGGATTTGGAATTAAATAAAAATACAAGCATAGAAACAATCACCTTTTGCAGCTGTACCTTATATGGACATAAAATCTTTCTTCCCTATCGGATTGCTCTGGCCAAGTGGGTACGATGCTCTATACAGAATTTTTTTGGAGTAGGTTTGAGCATTACCTTTTGTGAATGCACAGACGTGTTTTATTTTTTTTTATCAAAGAGTGTTTTTTCTTACTCAAAAAAAGTTCTAAACATTACTTACACACGAAAAATTACTTAATATTGTTGCAAAAATGAAGTTAGCCATTACACGTGTTTAACACGTAATTACAAGCACTTTACATAATTCAGACACGTGTCTGTTGACACGAAGGCGGTTATTTTTTATGCGGCAAAGACGTTGCATACACGAGTTTGCCAAAACTCGTAGTCTCGTGTCGAAAACAAGTGTTTGTTACGTGGCGAGCAAGAGTGATGCTTATTGGGCAATACAATAGTTGTAAGCTGTTTTTAGTATAAACAGGCCAATATATGACCAAAATATGCAAAAATATTACCCCTAAAAAGCTAGTTCTAACAAATTTCTGTCCTGTGCCTAGCACTATATTTTAAAACCAATGTGATTAGTACCCACACTGAGAAACCAATGTAGCAGCATCAGCCACGGATTATCTTTGCTACTACTATACTTACACTAGTAGCAGCAGTATAGTCGCGCAAACCACCGATTGTGGCAGAAATTACCATAGTTTGTTTGGTGGTGACGGCTATTGATATGTATAGTACCACTGACGAAGCATAAAAGCAGTGTGTCCCACAGAATATAGTTATGATGCCTTTACTCTTATTAGTAGCAGAAATACAGTAGCAAACAACGGTCTCTGTTGAAAATAACCGTATGGTTTTACCATATAGAAAACATATAAAAAATCTATATATATTCGTTTTTTTATCTAAAATAAGATTTAACACAATTATTCTGGCTACGATAGGTGTTATCATCCGTATAACAACACTAAAACTGGGGGCTTCGAGTGTTTTAGCTAAAATTTTTAATAAATCATGAATTATGTAAATTTTTTTGTTTTCATAAAAAATACTCGAAGCCCCCACTTTTAGTGTTGCCATACGGATGATAACATCTATTGGGATTAAAAAAAAACAAATCTTTATGGATTTTTTATATGATTCTCTACATGGTCAAACCATATAGTTTTTAATGCAAAACCATATAGATTTAGGTAAAAAATTACATGGATATTTAGAACATAAACCGTATGTTTTTAGGTAAAAAACCAGATGGATATTTGGAACAAAAACCATATAGTATCTCCAAATGGATTTTCCATATGGTAAAACCATATAGTTATTTTCAACAGATGTGACTGCACTGATTGTGGCAGATAATACTAAAGTTCAATAACTTTGTATTTATAAGCAATAAGTGCCAGCTAAACAACAACGCACTCAAGATTTTAAATATTCTGTGCACAAAAAAAGTTTTCGACAGCCACTGTACGTAACTGAAACAAGGAATACGAACGAATACATTGCGATTTGCCATCAAAAACACAGAAAGCCGAATAATTAAGTAAGTTTACCATAAGTCTTTTATCTCTAGGTTAAAAATAAATAGGAGATACACTCACTGCATCACTAAATCTTTCCTAGGTTACATGTACAGCAACATTCAACGACTTTAGCGTTACAACTGTTGCCGGATATCAACTTTTCTTCTAGGCCTTGATTTTTTAATCCGCATACCTCGTCTGCTGCCAAGCACCACGTTCACGCTCTTATACGCTGGTATATACTGCTTTTATGCTTCGTCAGAGGTACTATCATAGAGGTATTATAAATAGAGGCAGCTAGC
>JAPYYV010000571.1:0-30670 GCA_030522625.1 Copidosoma aretas
ACCTTCCCGGCAAGAAGGAGATCCCCGGTTCGACTCCGGGGCTGAGGTGGTTTTTTTCGTCTCATCGATAATTTTAATTTGACTATTCGAATGTACTTGCTATAAATTCGACGTTTGTTTGAAATAAGGGCTATTTGAATATAGCGATTTCTATCACGTACGGAGGCTTCGCGCTGTACGTTGAAAAATTGAATAGAAAAAATTTGATAGGTATAGCCATTAGAGTCATCGAAATTGTATGATAAATAAATTAATTTAAAATCCATAAGTTTTTCTGATTGAAGCTCATCTCAGTCATGCTAAAACTGCCGTCGTAGTAAGCAAGTTGCAAGCTTGACAAACACTATTATTAAGCAAGAAGGAATAAAGGAAGCAAATGCTGCTGCTGCATCTTTAAAGATTTAAGATAACAGTAGTTATAGTTTAGTGTAAATATTAACTGTAGCCCACAAAATATTTTTATCTCATTTACGAATGTGCTACGAAAAAGTGATTGTATTTTGATTATATTCTTTATAGTTTTTTGATGTTTACAATTACTTTTCTTTTATGGACCAATGATGATGTTAGATTTTTTCAAAAATTTTCATGTTCATGATTGTTTCTACGCGTACATGAACATATATACACTATGTATATATTTAAAAAGTAGTTAACTTGGTACACATTGTATATTGATCAACAATTTTTATACATTTTATAACTATTATATCATACTATATATATTATATACACTATCTTTACATTTAATTTTTTTTCATCCTTTACTTAGAGATTTTTATACATAAAAGTACCGAATTTGAAATAAATATTTAAAAAATATGAACAATATTCTTTTCCGTCATCATCTTCACGTTACCGATATTTATGAAACCTAAAAGGAAATCCATCCAATTGATAAAATTGTTAAATGTCTTGCACATTTTAGTTCGTAGAAAAAGGAAGTTTTTAATCCGAGTAAATGTTTGAGTTATACCTACAAATCTAAAAAGAATCGATGAAATAATTGTTTTACATGATATTACTTATTGTTTTTCCAGAATTTGCCGGTACATTTGCGAGAACAGATCAACAGAATGAAAAATTGTAAACCAACCGCTGCATTTTCCGAAAGTTCGAGAACATTTTCTAAAACTTTACGCTTCTATTCCCCAGCAGCCTATAATGTTCTACGTCTTTCTTCTTTAAGGAGGCTCAACACATGTATCAAAGTACCTTAAAAACGGATGAAATTGAAATCTATGATTAATAAGTATCCATTCTACCACTGTGCAAAATTTTAGCATGGGTTGCTGCGAAAATTTTTTAGTAAACACGTTACAAGTGAGCGTCTTATACACAGGCTCTTATGAAAACTGGCACTGTTTGTACAGGTAATCACATCATAACTTTCTCACATCACCTTAAATATTAACAAAAAACTAGTGACATGTAGTTGATATAACGTTCTGTCAATCAAACATAAGATGGATATAGGTTGCTGCGGATTTTATTTAGATATTCCCATCTGAAGTATAGGCACAATAGGAAAAGTAAAGGTTATTAGGTTAAAGCGTCGTCTGCGAAACGCGCGCTATATACATGGCTATGGTTATGACTATACCTATATACATTGTTTACTATATCTGGTGTGTTGAGCTTCCTTAAAGTGCTTGCATACAGTACAAATACTTGACCCTATGCTCTAGTTCCACAAACTGTAAACCTGGTATATCGGTTGATATAATAAAATTTCTACCATAGTAAACGAGGAAGACAAGAAAAGTAAAAAATTGGTTTTTAATCTGACGTTTGATGAAGTTGGGATTAGGCAACACAAAGAATAGGGTTAAGCCCACATATTTTTGAAAGGTCTTGTGGATCTAGGAGGCCAATTGTCTGAGGCTGAGATATCTGCGACTGGTAAAAAGGCTACTGAAGCATTGGCTTTTGAGTTAGTAAATATCAATATTAACTTCAAGGCAGCTGTTGCTCATCATTTGATTGATTCGTTAAAGGGAGTTCAAAAATCTATTCTGATTATAGATTTACTATTACATCTACATGAATATACATCACTGTTGTAAACATAGCTTTTGATGGAGACTCAGCTCACAAGATTACTTGTGTTAATTTAGGTGCTAGTTTTGATTAAGAAAATGATGAAAAATTCAAGCCCTCATTCATCCATACTAGTTCTAATGAACCCGTGTACACTTTTTATGACGCCTGTCATGTTCTAAAATTGTGTCGCAATTATTTCAACTTAAAAGGGCCGATTATTATTGATGGTGGGAAAAAGTAGACTGCAGTTATATTGTCAAACTTAACGAAAAACAGAATACAGAGAAACTCAATTATGCCAATAAAATTACAAATCGTCATGTTCTTTTTCAATCCCAAAAAATGAAAGTGTTCCTGGCAGAACAACTATTAAATAGAAGTACTGCGATTTCATTGAGATTTTTAGAATATGAAATGGAAGATGAAAATTTTTTAAATTCTAGTTCTACGACAGATTTTCGTGAGCGTATCAACAATATGTTTGATTTACTGAATATTAAAAGTAAATTTACCAAAAATCCAGAAAGCCCATAAATTAAAAAAGATTTCTTACCAACAATAAAAAACTAAATAGATCATATACAGTACAACAACAATTTACAAGTTTTTCAAAAGGTACAGCAGATGAAAAATAAAGGTATGCATGTTAACCGTAATCCCCAGTATAAATTGGTCTCAATACTAAAAAGGAAAGGCACTCAAACTAGTTTTCGTGGTTTTGTTATCAGTCTTTTAAATTTAGTCAGCCTGGCAATTGATTTAATCACGAATAAAATTCTAACATATCTTCTCAGCTACAAATTAGGTCAAGATCACATTGAAATGTTTTTTTCAATGATTAGACGAATGAATGGACACAACATCAATCCAACAACTGTCCAATATTTATCCTCTTATGAGAAACTTGTTATGAATAAAATAAATTGTATTATTTCTAATTCAGCTGATTGCCTACCAGTAGATAAAATGATGTTACTGTCTGAGGATACGAAGATTGAAGATATTGTGGAAGAAAATAAAACAAACAGTATTATCACTACTCAAGAAACTAAGTTAACATTTAGGTCAACCAAACATGTACAGTCCCTACCAAAACTATCGCCCATGAAGGATGTCTATATGTCTTCTGCACATAAGACTATATTTTTTTGGGAACAGGATTATGACTCTGTTGCTTTCCGTTGCACCGAATATGCATCTGAAGTAATTTCCTACATAGCTGGTTCGATAATTAACGTTTTGAACAAAAATATTCACTTTCTTCGTTGATTAAACTTACTCTCTAGAGCAGTCGCATCTGAGGACGTTATAGGTATTTGTACATGAACAGAAAGAGTTATAAGACAGCAAGTTAATATTTTTTACAAAAATATTTGTACAATAAAAGTTAGAGACACTTTGGAAACTTTACCTTCATTTATTTTTAACGACAATCATTTCCTTGAACAAGAGCCTTTAATGGATTATCGAACATAACTGACGTTGTTAATTATCAATCAGTACATAGACATTCGTATGAAGAATCAAATGTCTTTAATAAACAATGAAAACCAAAGGATACGAAGACGCAATAAGATAACTATTTTAGGTGGCCAATAAAAAATCACATTTGGCGTTGGTAACGCCGCGCACATGTTTTAAATCTCGCACCCAAATTTCCCGGGGACCCTCCCCCGCCGGGTCTGTCTCCCCCTACTCCCTCGCCGCTCGGAACATTTGGGCCCTAGCCGTCGGCCATATGGGATGTATATAGTGTCTGGAAAAAACGGGGCCCTCCGGAGGCCACGCTCCAGGCACCAGCCGTATGACATATGTGTATATGTATACTAGTGGAGCTTTGCGCCCCTGCGCGCTTCGCGCGCCAACCCCCCTGTCTAGATACAAGTCATTAATTTTATTTCTTATCTTCTTTTTCTTAATTTTTTACTTAATGCAAAAGTTTAATACATTAATAGATTTAAATAAACTACTATGAAAATATCTTTCTCGTATGGTTCAAATATTTTATACTAAATAATTACGAAAATAAAAATGTTCTTTTGAAATATTTTTCTATTTTCACTATTAATAAACAGTAATTTTTTACATTTTTTTAATTTTTTTCCTCAAACTATTTTCATACTGTCAAATTATAGTCTAAGTTATATAAGTATGTGATTATATACAAGATATTAACAATGTCTATAATTATATATGTTGATTTTATATTATTAAAATTTTGTTTACACATAATACTTGTGAGTCGACTCCGACATTCTCAAATATTGTTCTAGATAAATCTGATAATAATATTTATAATATTTTTCTAATCAAAGTTCTTTATAGTATTCATAAAAGTTTATCACCTCATGAACTAATTTTTAAATTGGAGTAGTTTTTATGTTAATAAAAAAATTTTATTTGAAAAATATTCTTTATTTTCATACTTTGGCCATAGATATCCCTACGTTAGCGAAAATTACTATGATTGTTTCAGAATTTTTGACCCACATTGTGGCAGTCAGTGACGATCAGATATACATATTTATTCAAAGTCTATTACGTCACCGAATTATTTCTAGCATTAAAATAATAATGTAGAACAAGATTTATTCATAAAGTTATTAAGTAGTTCGCTTAACAAAAATCACTTTATGCATTTGTACATATATACGTATATATAAACATTTTATATGTATAAATATACATACATACATACATACACATAGTATATACAAAAAACTCTGAATAAATAATAAAAGTAGAGATATACTGTAGAATATAGTTCTGAAAAAAGTATTTGACTAGTTGGTTAATCGTGCAATATTTCACATACATACGAATATATATATATGTATATATATATGTATATGTATATATATATATACGAGAAGTAGATATGAATAAAATAAAAAAGGCATTGTCTCAGATTCCTGATATTACTCCAGAAGATAAATAAATAAATTCGAAGATATTACAAAGCATCCATATGAATTTCCATATGAATTCAATCGAGTGCAGTAAGATACCAGTTTTATGTGTTATCTCTGTTCGCATTTACTAACCAGACAACAACAAGGTTGGATCGTAAGAAGAAAATTATAGTAGAGCAGCTCCACAAACCAGCTCGTCGTAACTACACACGTCGAAAGTATGATATTCAAGAATTAGTTGAAACTTGGCGAGCTAATCTCGTTTAGATGATACCTTATGCTCGAGAAAATAAAGGTTTTGAGTACATGCTAAACGAAGTAAATATATTTTTAAAGTATGCATAGACTGTACCAGTGAAACGCAAAACAGCTGACATGACAGCAGCAATAAAATATATACTTAACCGAGGTCGAGTATCAAAAAATGTACATATCGATACAGGTATATAATTTTATGATAAAAGTTTTCAAGATCTAATAATAAATAAAAATAAAAATAAAATAATATGACCCTAAAGAGAACGTCAGGAAGATGTCAAAATATTAGCATAGATAATTTGTGTCACTAAATAAAGTCATGCTTAAATCACCAAATATTATTGTCTCTAGTTGATTTACGATAATTGAGCAAGTATTGAGAGAAGATTTATACATTTGAGAATCTAATGAAAAAGTTTGAAATCATTCTGTGCTCAACACACAGTAACCTTAGAGCATAAATATGTGAGAGATTTAATCGTTAATTAAAAACTAGAATGTGGGTTGAATACAGTTTAAACGGCATCTATAAATAGCTTAATTTACTGTCAGATTTAATTGTAGCCTATAACAACCGAAAACATCGTACAACAGGTATAAAACCAAAAGATATTACTTCGACTACTGAAGCTGAAATTTTTAAATGCTATCAACATCAAGGTAAGTCTTGAAGAAAAAAGCCAAAATTGAAAATTAATGATAAAGTATTGTGACCTTTGGTCATCTCACTAGAAAAAATGGTACATTTTTTTCTTCCACTAAACTACAAAAATCAGGTTTTTGATTTAAATAATTAGTTAATAATTAAGTCAAACAAGTTGACTTGGGTAAAAAGTCAATATCAAGACTATATAACATTATTCCTCCATTAGAATATTCCGGTAATAATCTTTTATTATAATTTTTCTTGTTCAGATATTTAAATATTAGCACCTAGTACCACAGAAAGGAGCCTGCAGTCTCTTGCAGCTGAGTAGCCGTGGCAACTTGGAACATCATGCCACCCGTAATAGCCAATCAGCATAGTTTAATAGCTTCCAGCAGAAGTACGCCATCGAGCCGCCTAGAAACCGAGGTATTATCCTACATCAAGTCGCTCGCTCTAGTAGTCTCTTGGCGGCAACGATTCATCTCGGTATGCCCTAAGGTGTTACCTTTCGATTCGGTGCTGCCAGATACTCAGAGACTCACAACGGCGCCCGTTTATGCTGTACAAGTGCTACGACTTGTATCTCATGCATGGGCACATTTATGTTTATTCCTGATATTGGAGACTTTTTCTTGATAGGGCTACGAGACATTAAAAATTTCAATTACCTTTTGATATACTAATATTATATCTATAATATATGGTACTTAATATACTTACCAATATTTTTTGTTATAATTAATCATTTTCAGTTAATTTGGTACTATTAATACGGAATCCAAATTGTTGATTACTTAAATACCTTTTGTATTAGAATTCACGCTAGGTGAATTCGAATGATCTATCTTGAATGTTGTTCTTTATTCTTTTTATTTACAGTTTGTATGCTGTCATGTGTATAAAAGCATTATTTGAATGTATTTAAATTATCTTATTCAACATTTTTTTCTGTTATTCTTGACTTAATTTACCTATTTATTGTATCAACAATAAATTATAATGCATTCAAATATCGTATATAACTCATCGCTGGAATATTCAACGGATGCACCAATACTGAATGAGGTAAAGTGAAGGATAAATATCATATTTGGGGTTAGGAAAAATACCTTCCAGCACCCGAGATCGTTTGACTTGCCAATCTGAGTTGGTGATTACAAACACCCATACATCTTTGTCTTTCTTACCTAATCATATTGCAAGGGAAAACTTGGAAGGGTAAATTCATCATATAGTTAAAGATTATATAATTATACGAATATATAATAGAGAAATAGTAATAGTTAATGCCGATCATAGTCACATCACCTACCCTTGACCTGAAAAATCAATAAAACGATAAGTATCTGTATAAAACATAGAACCAATATTTTTATGTACGTCTCAGCTGTGCAATACAGTTCAGAAAGCCACAGTATGTATAAGCAAAGTGAAAAATGTTTTTGAAAAAAGATATACACCGAAATGGTCAACTGAGATTTTAACAATTATCAAAGTATCAAAAACAAATCCAAATACTTACTATTTGAAAGATTATAAAGATCAACTCCCATCTGGAGGCTTTTACGAGCAAGCACTTTTAACAAGTAAATATTTAGATGTTTATCTTGTTGAGAAAGTTCTTAAGAAACGTGATGATCACATTTTTGTTGAATGGCTGGGATTCGATAGCTCACATTTCAGTTGGGTTAAAAGTTCGGATATTTAATGAAAAAAAATTATAAAATAATAAAGAGAAAGTAGAGGGGGCCCTTCCCCCTGCGGGCAACAACTTATTCTCCATACATTTTCACCTTTATGAACTTTCTGTTTAATTTTTCTCTCTACTCATTGATATGAAATAATTTATTTATTAAAACTAATATTACAAAGATAAACCAAAAAATTAACAAATTCAAATGTATTATCACCATGATAAACTATGAACAATGCATATCTGTGAACTTTTTCTCTCAACACGCTATACAAATCATCATTTTTTTTAAAACTTTTTGAAACACGATCTTGAACGAACACCTGGAATTCATCATTGATGGTGATAACAATATTCCATCTAAGGCTGTCGTTAACCTTCTTGAGCTCAGTCACCATGGATCCTCGCTCTTTTTCCAACTCTGATAATTTCCTTGTTAGAAGGTATTTGTTGTTGGCGATGTGGTTTGATGCAGAAAAGTCCATTTTTCAAAATAGAAAGAAAACATTTGTAGGCTTGTATCTGTAGCTTACAATAAATTAATGTAAAAGTAGTGACTCATCTCGAACTAAGTGTCAATCTCTTAAAGAATACAAAGAGTTACAGCCTCAATCTTTTGATAGTAGAAGGACTCAATGTTCTCTCTGGTTCATCCGGTGTTGGAATGAGCTCTGCAGGCTGAGACACCTCCGGACATAGTGCTCTTCAGAGGCTTCCCCTACTCCAACATCTCCCACCTCCATTGGTTGTTGATCTCTATCCTCTTCTCCCCCCTCCAGGAGTATTTATAGCAATGCATTATTCTCTTCATCTGTGGAGTCAAGGCAGTGTGTCTGTAGAGTTTGGCAGCAGGTGACGCTTATAATCTTTTGGGCTTAGGGATATTTTTTGTTGTTTTTTAGTGTGGACGTTATGGTGCTTTGGACATATAAGATTTTGCACACATGTGACTTCGGTTTTACTGAACAGACAGTCTTCACTATCCTCGAAACTTATTTTTGTGTTGACAACGTATGTTTTCACAACTTTTGCTTTGTTAATTGGCTTATTATTTTGAACACGTATACAATACATTTTATTGTGGAGACCAATAAATTCTAACATAATCTTACTACAACACGCGTCTTTAAGGAGCCCAATTACTTTTTTATTTCATCGAGGTGGATTAAATCGATTATCGTCTGCATGGTCTGACGTATCAAATTTATCGATATCTTCACCCATGATTTCGTAGATGTCTGTACCTCGAATTTCGTAGATCAAACTGTCAGTATCAGTATAGAATAACTTATACATACCTACAAAACGTTGCATTATATATGAATAATAAAAGTCATATATCAAAGTTTTTGATGTATTAAGTACGTTGAGTCCAACAAAGATAGGTTTTTTGATTGTAATATCTGTGCGTGTAAGTTATATAGTCACAAGATTTTCAGCGAATATTGTACAATACATGCTTCAAAGATTATTTTAAAGCTTTACAACGGATAACGCATTGATCTATGTTGTACAGTGTAGTCATCAACTTTCTTTGCGTTGTACCAGGTGGTGTCATATGTGTAGAACACAAAGGTAAGTCGTTGTGCTCATCGTGTAAGCTTCAAGGATATTCTAAGTCAACTTCCAATATATAGCCGTAAAAGAGATCGTCCGGAACATAGAAAACGTTTGGTCTATTAAGATCACTTACCCAGTCAAAGGCACAAGGTGGTAAACTCGTCATAGCGCGTCCGTAGGTATGAATTATTTGCATCATAGTACACAAGATACTTTTCTTCTTCTTCCGAACAATAACCTTCAGACATATACATGTATTGTTGGCCTCATCATAACGATTACAACATTGATGCCACCTCCAATACCTCGCTTGATAAATAATAACATACTCTTATTAGTGAGAAGCTCAAATTTAACTTGTGTATATTTTAACATGGCATCCATGTCAAACCAGGTGTTGTGTAGTAGTGTACAGGATTAAGTCCATACGCGTTTATACACGTCAAGCAAAAATTTTTAAAAACATCTGCAAGAAAGAACACAGCAATCTTTACGTATGCATCTGAGTACTCACCAAGAGTTATAATGTTAAATATATTGCAAACATTCACAGGATGATTATAGTCATCATAAGAGATGTCGCTATCAGTGTGTTTACTGTGAAAATCTTTTTCACTGGGTAGCTGCATATCTTGTAACTTCTGAAAGGAACTGACGTAATCGTATGGATATGCACCTTTTCTTAGTAATAACTGTAACTTATCTTGAGTATAACTAGCTTGTAGAAACGCACTTGAAGTAACATCATATTGCTCTAAATATGCTAGCTTCTCCAACGATGACGCCATAAGTCTGAAAAAGTCGATAAATCTGAAGTTGATGTCACTGCCATCAATATGCTTTGTAAAAGATATGCATTTTTCTTAATTTTCTGCACTAAGTGTGACACATCCTATAAAGTCTTAAGCTGTTGAGATTTCTTGAATTATAAAATGAGAATTATAGCAAGTCAGATTATAAAATACAACAGAAATATGTCATGGATTTTTTTAGTTGATATAACATCCATCATGAGCTGCTTCTCTCAATTTTCTAGTGTAATGGCAATGATTGCGAATCATTTTTCTCCTTTATTCAGAGGACGTAGGAGCAAACTGATTAACTGAGCGCAGTGCTGCCAGCTGAAAGAAACCAAAAACCTAACCTTTGTGACACAATTTTATATACATACATACATATATATATAGTACACACTTACTAGACTAAAATCCAGTTCTTTTTCGTTTCAGTAGATGTCGCTTTACACATTGTTTGGAAAATTGGATCTTCCGATAAAAAAATTGAATTAACTCGTTAAACAACGTACATTCTTGTTAAAAATTTCAATGTTTTGATCTCATCAATATCATACATCAAATATTTCTGTTGAACGAAGTTTGAAACAAGTCCCAAAATAAAAAGGATTTCAAGTCTATTCAGTAATATTATTGTCCACTAGATAAATCTGCTTGTGATTTATATTTTATTCACATCAACCAAACATCCCATCAGACACCTGCATTTATGTGATCAAATGATACACTGGCTCATTCAATGTAAACATTATGTGTATTTCATTTTTACATGTCCATGCAGGTGTAATTATTTGACAGGTGACTGGACTCTTACTATGTGTTTGAAAAGTGATGTCATACATCAAATAATTGTAGAATTTTAAGTATCTTCAGTAATATGACTCTCCACCAGATGAATACGCTTGAGACTTTTATTGGATCCTCTCCATCAAAGTATCCCATCAGACACCAGCACTCGTGTGATCAAATGATACACTTACTCATTCAATTTGAGCATTCTGTGTATTTCAATTGCACGTGTTAATACAAACAGTTTTTCTCTAATTTTAAGTTAAATGTCAGTCACAACATAAAAAGGATTTTAAATCTATCCAGAAATATTGTTCTTCTCCAGATTAATTAGCTTGAGATTATTTGTTCCACACCATCCAAATATCCCATAAGACACCTGCATTCATATGGTCAAATGATACGCTTGATTATTTAATTTATAAGCAATCTGTGTATGTATTTGATCATTTGCACCTGGTCATGCAGGTGTAAATTCTAACATTGTTACTCATTAAATAAGCCACTTTTAATCCTTTAGCTTGCCTATCTCGAATAAAAAAAAATAATTCGATGGAACCTCCCTTGCACTTGCTTCATTGTCATATTTAGAAATGACGAAAGGCTTAAATACTTGGTGTAGAAGCATGACTCTTTAAAAAAAATAATGTAATATTGAGCTTTTTTTTATGAGAAACATCGACTGCCAGTATCAATGATTTTTGATCGATCTCGGGGTGAAAAAAATTTGTGTCTAAATTTTGCAAATCAAAAATTACTAGTTGCAGATTTTTTACACTGCACACTTTTTCAAAATCTATAACTAGATCATCATTAAAACATTTTGCAAATTCATTTTTTACATTTTAATTTGCACCTTCAGCAGTTATTCATTTTTATTGTTTTTATCTAAGAATCTAAGAATAATGTTATACTTACTGTTAGTTTGACCATATGTCCTTCGAGCCATAATAGTTTGTTCCTTATTAAATTCGTTTTAACTTTTTTTAAAAGCTTTTTAGGAAAAAACATAAAAAGTGAGAAGTTGTCCAGAATTGCAATTTGCAATTGTTACTACTCTCCTTGTTTTTTCCTAAAAAGCTTTGAAAAAAAGATAGAACACATTTTATAAAGAACCAATTGCCATCGGTCGAGGGGCAGATGATCAAAATTAGAATCAAGTATAACTTTTGTACATAGCTTCTTAGAGGAAATCTATAAAAGTGAAAAATTGCTGAAGATACGAATTCAAACATAAAAAATGTATTTCCATAATGCTGCAATCGAAAGAATAAAATTTGAATCCTGGCATTTGATCAGACATCTAGAAATGTAAATTTTATGTGATAAAAATCCACAACTTGTAATTCTTAGTATAGACAGTAGACAAGAATTTTGTGTCTGAAATATAAAATGAAGCTGTCTATCAAGAAACTCAGAGAATAAAAAAGTCTAACTACTTGTAAAAACTTGTTGGGCTGTTGATGTACAGCTTGAGATATGGATTCTTATTAATAACCTCATTGGCATAGAGCAGGTACTCGTACTGCATCCCTCCAGTTACAATGAATTGGACTAAGTTAGCACGGAAACAAATATATCTTCCCACCTCCATACCTGGAAAATCTTCAATGATTTTGTAAGTTGCGTGTATTGTGATACCATCATTCACCATAGGGTCACTAAAAAAAGACCACACTTTCATGAGGTGATTACAACATTGTGCTCTACTACTTCAAACTTTATACGTATTTATCCAATTATTTTTCAGTTTGAAATCTGGCAGCCAAATTCTGGCTATCTTAATTTAAACATCTACCTCTTTTTAAGACTCTTGATTCTAGATTTGAATTCATACAGAAATCCCAGGAATTATAGAAAACTTACTGAGTACTGTAGTTCATCGACAGGGTACACACATACATACACAGTTATAATAAACTTGACCAGTTTAGACGTCGATCACATTATACTGTAAACTGCTACGTTTGAAAAAACTTCAATGGCATGTTGTAGGCTAAATATGTTACGGCACCTTGATCAAATTCTAGGGACACTATAATAATCAAATTACACATACATGAGTTAATCAAAACATTATGATTCACTGTTCGAGGCTTTGAATTTTGCTCGATACAAAACAGTGACATAATAAATGCAAAGATTAGACAAGGGTAAATTATTTTAAACTAAACATAGTCCACGTAGATCAAGCCCTGGATTAGTCTGAAATTTCTGCAGCAATCCCAAGAACTTCATGAAGACGGCGTTTCAGATAAGATATTATGTGTTATGTTCTTGGATTCATTAACAGGCGATATAGGTAATGCACAAGCAGTGATGATCAACCCTGATGAAAATGCATTGCATCAAATTTTGTCAAATATTGGATAATACATGGTCTTTATGTGATATAGAACTTTAAATACCTGTGGACTTGCAAAGCTAAGCTGTTAGGTTAGTCATCTCTGATTATCTATCTCACCTAACGCTGCACTTCAGCTATGAATAATCACAATTATCGAGTAACTCCTACGATATAAACATTTAATAAACTCATTGATATTTGATCACTTTCTTTTATGAAGATAAGCAACATCAACGTTTCATAGCAGTAGCTTACCCCAATACCATTCCGTTTACTGTAGTTGTACACTACACAGATGATGCGTATAACTTCTGAGTCTGCTTCTACGTGCACTTGCACGGGTAACTATACTTATCGCAATGAATACAATACAAAAACTACACTCATGAAAAAATGTTTAATACTATCATAAATAATTATACTTTTCCTGCATGCAGTATACTTAGTTATATTGATTGCTGCAGACAGTTTCGTGCATGATAGGCGTGACGTAATGTTGTCTGCTAAAATATATTATATATATGGAACTACACCCAGCCTTAATGATAAATCTGAAATATATGGATTGACGGAAAAAATTATTATTTAGTATAATCCGTTGCAAACTTTAAAAAAATTTACCTAATGAAATTGAACGAAAATACTTGAAACATGTAATAAAGATGTCCCACTAGGGTGCTCAACTCATTTTTTTGCCATCTCTGATAATTTTTCACAAACAATACAAAAATTCAAACTTACTGCTGCCTTTCCACATAAAAGGGTTGTATAAACTAAGAATTATTTTATTTTCAAGTACTTTCGGCAAAAATAAGAGTTGAGCACTCTTCCTCTATTAATTTTGAGACCAATTAAAAAATTGTATTCAATTCCATTCAGCAGGAGAGGAGAAAAGTATGTAACGGAGAAATGGCTTTTAAGTGCCTTTCGTCAAACATAACCTTTCCTTCCCACGTCTTCTTAAAAGCATTTCTGCAGAAATCACATAATTAGCAGACGAGAAGTTTAACATTTCTCCATTAGTAAGGTTCATTATCTCTAAATCTGTTCTAGTCCATCTGCTAGAGCTTTCAGATTATCAACAAACAACTCTGCAGGATTTTTTACGCGCATAGAGAGAAAAATTATGGGGATTTCCCATAGGTAACTCGAGTAAAAGTCCACGGTGAGGGGGCAGTAGCGTTCGCACTATGCATTTGATGCCATGGCCTCACGTATACGATGAGTTTGCAGCTTGCGCTATAGCCACGGATCGATCTCATGGAGGCATTGGATTTTTCCATTGCCCTATTGAGTTTTGACTTGAAGAAGGAGTCTCCCTCCAGTCCCCCTACTCTCTTCATCTCCAGCAAATCAGAGCGCACACGTAACCTCTCTTACCCACGTCCCACACTACCTCTATGTATGTGTGTGTATCAGTGAGTACGATAGGTCGCTCTCTGCTTCTCTCTTGCTTTCGGTGCTCATTTCTGTTGTTCTGCGCCTCCTGACTGTTAGATCTTGTGATTATCACATGCACAAAGCTGTAACGTCGGTAATCTATCGTTATCTCTCGGATTGTTTTAAAGTTGCATCGAGAATCTGTGTTTTTCTCTAGTGATTGCAGTTAATCTCACTTTACAGTTCAGTCAGCCACGTTTTATTTGATTATTCTGCTCGTTTGTGACGCCATCTGCTGCTATCTTCGTACACCTGCTATACTCCTGCTCTGTAGTATCAATACAGTTCTGCATCGTCTGTTACTTTTTTAAAACACTGTTAGTAAACAAAGCCGTGTTATGACCTCAAACCACTCAGCTCAACTGTTTGAGTTAAGGAGTTATATTTCGGAGCTCTCCAAATCTATCAAGGTTGTTTTACGAATTGTTGACGGATTAAATGCTGAAATAAATCTACAGAAAGAGGCAATCCTGCTATTAATCAAACAGATTGTCAAAGTTAAAGAAGTGACCAGTGTTGATGTTAATAACGAGAAAACGATTCACAAGCTGGAGATTCCAGCAACCGCACCATAAACTCATAACACTAATGGACTTCTAGGAACGATTGATGCTCACATCAATAAGTCTAATAGTGAGGCTAGAGATTCAACGGCTCTTTCTACTCAATCGAATGCTAGTGTTGATGAGTGCGAGATTCTGCTGTCTGGTCTTCCGCCCTCTTTAAAGATGTCATCGGACGAAGTGGTATGCAGAGTAACAGCAGCGGTTAATTTATCAGGTATACGGCCATATGTTATTGCAGTTCGGAAATAGCAGCCTCACTTACGCAAATCACCTTGCACAACTACTACCAGCTCTATTAAAATGCCAGCAGATGTCAAAACTAATGCGATCGTCTTGAAGCTATCATCGTCAACAACACGTAATCATCTTATTAACAATAGCTACAAGCTAGCACACAAATCTCTTGACGATATTCTAGGGCATCGTGGAAATGGTAGTCTCTCTCTTTCACCGTTATGGCCTAAACCAACTTATGTTAAGTTAAAAAAGGCGTTTTCAACTTTCAAGTTATTGAAGTTCCCTAAGCCTTTTGTGCGCAATTCTCAGGTATTTATGAGAAAATCTAAGGAGACTGTGCCAATAACCATTAATTCTGAAGAAGACTTAAATTCATTTACTAAACGGCTACCACCAGATTTGAGATCACCATAGTGCATTATCCATGGAAAAATAAGTGAACCCTAGGGAGGAACAAGTGCTTGTCGTCGTACTACGTACATGATTATCAAAAGTGAACTAGTAATGCTGTTTATCTTCTAGTAAAAAGTGCTATTCAATTAATTTTAATTTGTTTCCAATGTACATTCCTTTAAAATCTTCATATTTTTGTTACACAGACACGCTTGTCTACCAATTTGAACTTTAATTGAGATTTCTTTAATTTTTTAATTTTTTCAATTTTTTCTTTTGTTCATACATAATTATATGCTTTAACTTTTATAGTGTAATTGATTTGAACTGTTTTATTGTATTTAAGTTGAACTTTATTATTGTATAATCTACTGTGTACTAAATTTAACACCCAACTGTAAACTCTTATGTATCTTACCTTTTGAGGCCATACGTGGTTGTACCACAAGGCCTAATAAACGCTACTTATACTACTTATGTATACTAGCGTGTGAGGTGCGGAACAGATAGAGAATACTAGAAAGAAATCTTTTGGGGAGACCCCCACTCCTACTTGTCAAATCTCAAGAGGGCTATGGAAAAAAGCCAATGTTTTCATGAGATTAATCTGCACTCGGATGTATTATACAGCCATGTCTATAGTGCAGGCCGTACACTCATCGTGTGTATGAGGCCATGGCATCGACTGCATAGTGCGAACGCTACTGCCCGCTTACCATGGGCTTTTACTAGAGGCACCTATGGGACAGCCCTATGATTTTTTTCTCCGTGCAAGCAATATCTATATTTTACCTATGGTTAAAGTGTATAGAGCCTGTGACATCAAAACTACACTTAATTTAGTATCCAATACTGTAAGCTTGATGTTTTGTAATTTGCTAAAATCATCTTCCACAGGCTTTAAAAGGAACTCAAAATCTGCATAGATCACACAAGGAACTTTTTTTTTATACTTAAAGTTATTGAATTAGAGCACACTTTGATCTTTGGTTGGAAGTTTTACTTTACATTCATTGATAGTTGCACAATCGATCGCATGTTTTCAAAGTTTATACACAGTATAGAAAACAGTCAAAAATCCATCACGCATATAGCTCTTCCTTTTATGATAATTTAACTAGCTTCTTACTAATCTTGATAAATTTTTAATTCACACGTAGTGAATCTTGAGTTCTAGAATACTATTATTACTTACAGTTTCATTATTTTCTTCTTCATGTCCGTCAACATAATACTTTTAAATGAGCAATAAATAAACATATTTTTCTTCTTTTTTCATTAGTAACGTAGCATGGAACAACATAATTTTTTTCAAATGTTTAAAGAATATATAATTTCACAGAGACAGGATTTTGTTTTTCAAAATTGTCGATACCCATCACTGAAACTGGAAACTCTATACCGTTGAAGTTAAGCTCTTTTATAAACTGCACATATTAATCAATACATTCCATATTATTCTCTGCAGGATGTAACGCAGATAATACTGCCTACATGAAACACTCATCATCACTGTTCTTTACATCACCTCAAGCTCTCTTATTAATATTACTGGTTAAACTTTAAGTCTGCTGTAATGACCAACTTGACCGTCTTTCTTAAAATTCTTATATCAGTTCTATTGAAGGTTCACTTACATTCAGATCGTACCACTCACTGAGATAAGATGATTTATAAATAAAATGATTTTGAGTATCAAAGCATTGAATTTCTCTAGTTTCAGTATCATTAATATGCACCACATATTCGCTTGAAAGTTCGGAGTTCACCTACAAAGCGCAATGTTGTTGGTGAGCAGTCATAACTTTTTCTTCAAATATAAATTGCGCATCACCCATAATTAAATGAATATCTAGATGCGTAAAGTTCATGATAATATCTGTTGCATGCGTTTCTCAAATGCTAACACCACATTATCCCACTAAACGGTGTTTCTTGACTGTCCTCGTGAAGCTGATGAAGGTCTTAGTTCTCCACCGGTTTTATATAAAAATCAATATATAGTCAATTTATTTTTGATGCTCAAAAAATTAGCAAGCAATGCTTAACATGGCTGCTTGTTTGCTCTGGTGAATTTCGATGAAGCAGCTAATCCTTCCAGTGCATCAATTGCCTCAGAAGACAATTTTAGCCATCTGCGCAAGTCCAAATCATCCACATCCATGCTTGCTGCATAACCTACTGAATGCAGAAGCATTTTCACCGTAAGTTTGAAGTATTGTAAGTGCACCATGATTCCGATAATCTGTCGCAGTTGAAATGGTTCCTGAAAAGTTACAACTGTAAAACACTATATTTAAGAGCTATATCCTCTTATATTTGATTTTAAAGTAAGGGAAAAGTTAGCAGCACCCTTTTAGTTTAATCTTTATAAAATATAAATGGAGAGAAAGTGGGAGGGAGCCTTACCCAGCGCCCTTTGTGTGGTACAATATACAACCCAACTACTCCATAAACTTTCTCTCTATATTATTTAAATTGTATTAAGGTATTAAATTTACATGGAAAAAATACGAAATATTTTAAAGGTCGTTCTCTGATGATTTTCTCTTTTTAATCGGTTTGAAAGATCTTATCTCTTTATTCTCGAACAATCGTTGGTAGCAAGACTTTCTCAAATACGTGTCTGATGATGATGAAAACCTAGGCATTTTTGGTTGCTCCAGAGATTTTGGGAAAATTTCATCAATGAACTGGTCCAATATCTCATCTACGCTAGATTTCTAGCCCAGTAAATCTAACAGTGTTGATGAAAAGAGCGAAAAGAATGGGGACTTTTTTTCCTTTTCCTCGTCAAGTGATGAAACCGATTGCGTTGGTGGATAGTCATCATTATCAGAGCTGTAGAAGGCTTTAAAAATACACCGTTTGAAAGGATCTCATATATTGTCTCAAAGTCTAAATTCTGCGCAAGCGTGGTGAAGCTCCTCTGTGGACTGCTGCCGATGTGGACTCAACTACCTCGAGGCGACGAATGATGTCTCTGGTACTTGGTGCTGCCTCATATCTCCTTCCGACTAAAGTGGGAGAAGCCGTCGAGATCCTCTTCTGGCGTACAGGCGTGGCAAAGCTTTTCTGTAGACTGTGCTGCCGTTGTTGACTCGACCAGCTTGAAGCGACGACTGATGCCTCCGGAGATCAGCGCTATCTTATATGTCTCTGGAGCTGGAGTGAGGATAGCCGCGGAGACAATCCTCTGGACTGTTGAGCAGGTGTAGTGAAGCTTCGTGGACTCTGCTGCCGATGTGCTCCCAACCATCGTGAAGCGACGAATGAAGAATCCGGTGATTAGCGCTGACTTATATACTATCCTGAAGAGTGGGGGTTACGTATGTATGCGTATGTGGACAGATGCTCCAGAAGGTTTGTAAAATCTATATAAGGAGGATGCAAACCATTCTATCTACTAACTGTTGAATAAGGAATATTATCAATTTTTATTAATCAATTCGTTAATTTAAAAACAGTTTCCTTTGATTGTAATTCGTCTAGTTTAAATTGCTTTGATTCAAATCAATGTTGGGTCAGTTTTATAACAACAGGAACTTAATTAAATGCATTATATTTATTTAAGTTAAGTGAGTCGTTTTTTATTTCATTTTTTTTTTTTTTTTTTTTTTTTTGAAATAAATTGTTTGATTAGAGTTGAATAATTTTTTTATTATTGGCGGCATGTTTTAACAAAGGACAGAATTTAAGTTTTCTATTAGGTCACTTTCATTTTAATAGAAAAGTAGACACTAAGCCCAAATACGTCGCAGAAAATACATGATGTATCAATTAAATCAATATTCATTTAACCAAACTGATTTACGGAAGAATTTTTTGAAAAATGCACTTTTAATAATTATGCCAACAGTAAGCAAGAATCAAAAAAATCATCCCCGAGTGCGGTTTGAACACACGACCTTCTGTACTCTGGACAGATGCTTTTACCAACTGAGATATCGGGGCCATGAGTTCCACGCACTGAAAGTTCTGATTATAAAAGATAAATCAGACCTTTCAGTGCGTGGAACTCATGGCCCCGATAGCTCAGTAGGTAAGAGCATCTGTCCAGAGTACAGAAGGTCGTGTGTTCAAACCGCAGTCGGGGATGATTTTTTTCATTCTTGCTTACTATTGGCATAATTATTAAAAGTGCATTTTTCAAAAAATTCTTCCGTAAATCATTAGATTTTGTTTGATTTTCATTTAATGTATTCGGAAAAAAGCTAGATAAGGCCGACCCATAGTTGGCGATCCTAGCAAAAAGAATATAGAGAAAAATTACACTCGTTTTCTCGAAATCGCCTCCAACGAATCACTGATTACATACTAAAGTAAAATAGTCAAATCGGAAGGCGCTAATAATGTCTAATAAATTATATGATTCTTGGATCAGAGAGGGACTCTGCGGGAGAATAAATATTAATAATGTACAAGAATAAGGTAAATCAGAACTTTCAGTGCGTGGAACTCATAGCCCCCATAGCTCAGGTGGTAAGAGCATCTGTCCGGAGTACAGAAAGTCGTGTGTTCAAACCGCACTCGGGGATGACTTTTTTCATTCTTGCTTACTATTGGCATAATTATTAAAAGTGCATTTTTCCAAAAATTCTTCCGCAAATCATTGGATTTTGTTTTATTTTCTTTTAATGTATTCGGAAAAAATCTAGATAAGGCCGACACATAGTTGGCGATCCTAGCAAAAAGAATATAGAGAAAAATTACACTCGTTTTCTCGAAATCGCATCCAACGGATCACTGATTACTTACTAAAGTTAAATATTTCCTATGTTTTGAAATGAGACTTATTCAAATAAAAAAAATATTTCTTTGATTGCATTCCAATAACCAATTTGTTAGTGTTAAATAAATCATATACTTGCTCGTATTCGAATAAATTATTTGCCTGTTTCCTTTCTAATTTATTTAATGTACGAGATATTTAGTAAAAGTTTACCAAGTTCACGCTGTTATTATCGTACAAATATTCATTTAATTAAAAAAATTATTTGCTCAACTCATAGTCTAATGCCTTGATATAAAAAAATTTTAATTTTATTTGAATAGATATTTCTTAATTTCTTATAAATAACTGTCTAAATAAATCATTCACTTATTTGTATTTGAATGTATGATCTCTTTGTTCCCTATCTAATTTTTTTGAATGTGAAAAATGTTTCGGAAAAATTTTCAAATTGCGTGCTGTTTTCATCAATTAATATTTATTTATCTGGAATACATATTTGTTAAACTTATCATAGAATGAATCTATAGTAATAAATATCTGCTGAAATTAAATATATATTTCTAATCGTGTAAAAAATGACTTATTTAAATAAAATAAAATATTTCTTGTTATTTATTCCAATAAACAATATATTTGTTACTAATTTTATTTATTCTAAAGAAATAAGTATTCTGCAGAAATTAACTAAGTTAATGCTGTGTCAATTGAATAAATATTTATTTAACTGAAAAAATTTTTTGTGAAGCTCATTGTTGACTCCATCGATAATAGTAAATAATTATCTGGTTTGATTATATACATTTCCTTTTTTGTAAAATGTGACTTATATGAATGGAATGAAATATTTATCGGCTTACATTTGAACAAATGATCTATTTGTTTGTAATTTTACATATTTGAAAGAACAAGATAATCTAAAAAAATTTACTAAGTCAATACTGTGTCAATCAAATAAGTATTTATTCAACTGAAATCAATATTTGTCAAACTCATTTGCGACTGCATTGGTAATAATAAATATTTATTCTTTTTAAATATATATTTTCTATGTTTTGAAATGTGACTTAATTGAACGACACATAATATTTATTATATATAGTATCTTATGTTGTATATTTTTCCTTTGATATGTAATTTTTAACGAACAAGAAAATTATTTACTTGGATTTAATAAATATTTATGCAACTCAAATAATGAATTATATGAATTGAATACATAAAAATAAAATAAATATATTTATTTGAATTGACGAAATTTTTTTTTCAGTGCACACACATACAAACTCGCATATACACACACAATATATTCGCAGCTACATACATGTACATTTTTATTCATACAAATATAATTCCGCACACATATTATATGCATATTAAACCGCTTACTTTTTATTTCCTTTGTCTCTTTATCTTTTTTAATATACCAATAAACTTCATCTAATACATTGGCTAGAGAAATTTGGTGATTAGCATCCACTACCTTAGCTGTTTTAGGTACTACTTTATTCAGATCATGCTTGAAATGTGAAAATTTCATCAACTATGCATGATAAGAGACCTCACCAGCTTTCTGTTGGATTATTCCTTGATTATACTCCTCATTATAATTATTCCCTGGCAATAGAGAGATACAAAATAAATGAAGGTAATTATTGATATCTAAAAATTTGCATAGTTTTCGATTCATGACCAATAACTGCTTATTTAGTTATGTAAAAAAAAAAGCTTTGAATAGAATTCTCGGTATGCAATATAGGAAATAAATAAAACTAACCTATCTCTTTTGTATAAGGCCATTTACTGGGTGATCCTACCTCAGCTGCTAATGTTGGTAGAGGTAGCTCCATCGGATCTTTTTGCGGATGTTTTATTGGAGGTTGGAAGAAATTTATAGCTGAATTCTCGTTTAGTAGTAAATGCAGCTTAAGCTCTTCCTTATATAGGTATGATAAGAGGTAGTTTTAACATATTTCTTCCTGCTCTTGGGAAAAATTCCCTAACAACTAAAAATCGTGTTCTTTTTAATTTAACTAGGGTGCCTCTACGGATGAAATAATAGTGGCTTCCAAGAGATGAAGATAGAAGGAGAAATCTTTAAGAAATTCTCGTGCATTAGCGTACTGTCTCATTAAAATCTGCATATGTTTGCTACACGGTAGTCTAGGGGTAAAAGTGCGTGGTTCACCTTACGTGGTTACACCTCTTTTATTAAGGGCATTCAGTGTATCCATTGGATTCCTACCTTACCAAGCACCCCATTTAAATAAAATTTAATTGTTTATTAATCATATATCCATGTTTACGTGAAATAATGAGAAGCGGCACGAAACTGGTACTGTTAGGAATAAACTAAGCCAGAATGTATTGTAATCAGTTGAGAAATGAAAGAGATAAAGTATTTTCCGTGATCTCGACAAAGTGTTTAACTATAACACTGATTTGAAAAATGATTTTTTATCAAAACTAGTGCACCAATTGAACGGAAATTTTTACAGATGCTACATAAATAAAAATTCTATGTGCGTCTTCTCATATTTTTACATAATAATTAGTTTTAGAATAAAAATCATATTTATTATTTAGAATATAAGCAGAAGTTTCTACCTTACCGACTACTTTTGTTTCATAAGTTTTGAATGGATTATTGATGAAACGTAAATTTCATCGAGAAATACTGAGAAGAGGCACATAGCTAATACCTGGAGGCATCAATCAAGCCAAAGTATATTGCATAGGGTTAAGAATTTAAGGAGAAAAAAGATTTTCCGTGATCTGAAGATATTATTTAGCTAATACATTGATTCCAAATCACGGAAAATCATTTTTCTCTTTTAATTATTAACCCTATGCAGTATACTTTGGCTTAATTGATGCATCCGGGTATTAGCTTTGTGCGTCTTCTCATTATTTTCCGAAAAAATTTACGTTTCATGTATAATTAATGCAAAACTTATGAAAAAAAGGTAGTCGGTAAGGTAGAAACTTCTGTTTATCTACTAAATATTAAATATGATTTTTTCTTTTAAACTAATTATTATGTAAAAATAGAAGACGCACGTAAAATTTTGATCCATACAGCATTTGTAAAAACTTCCGTTTATTTGGTGCACTAGTTTTGATAAAAAATGATTTTTCGAATCATGTTATAGTTGAGCACTTAGTAAATATCACGGAAAATCATTTATTTCTCTCATTTCTGAACCGATTACAATGCATTCTGGCCTAGTTTATTCCTGACAGTACCAACTTTGTGCTTCTTCTCAATATATCACGTAAAAATAGATGTATAATTAATGAATAATTGAATTTTATTTAAATGAGGTGGTTGGTAAGGTATGTATCCGACGGATGTACTGAATATTTGAAAAGCAAATCAAGACAGCAAATATGTTCTGTCCTTTACATACACCCACACACATACAGGCACACACTGCAATGTATAGGGCTGCCGCAGTGTATACACACACGTACATACTGCAGTGTATATAGCTGCAGCAGTGCGTGGCATCACCAAGGTAGCAAAAGCAAAACAAATCCATCGATTCTGCAGCATATAAGCATGCACACGGTAGCATTCGCGCACTTTAACAGCATCGGTGAGAAGAGCAGCAGTGCAGCTGACTTCTCTGCTAAGGCGACGGCAACACACACGCACTCAACGAACATGGCTTTGCAGACAGCCACGTATGTACCAGCTGCATCAGGAATATATCAGCGCGTATATGCTACATGCGTGATATAAACAGACGAAGACGACGACGACGACAGCTAAAACGGCCGCAGCAGAGACTTAGTGATAGCATTCTCTTAGTGGATGTAAGGTAACGTAAGAAATATACTGCAATTATAATAATAATAATAATATTTGTATTAATGTAGTCAGAGTAGCATTATTCTCAGCTGTTTGCTGCAATGCATCTGCTGCACACTCCTGATGACGATGACGAGAGCTGGAGCAGCAGCTTACATACGTATCTTCCTCTCTCTCACTAGCAGCAGTGGTGACTGTTTCCGCGAGAGCAGTGGTGGCATGGCGGATGATAACGATGATGGCGACGAGGAGGACAACAATGAGAGTAGCCGCAACAGAGCAGAAGCATGCGATGACAACGGCGACAACGACGGGTAGCAGAGACGCCCAACAACAACACGCGAGCACTCAAGGGAGTCCAGCAGCAGCGGCATCAACAACACACGTGCGTACTTGTAAAAGACGACGCCAGCAGCACTATACACTCAAATGTACTCGACACGACGATAACTACCACGACCCGACGATTATCACGACAATAAGGTGAACATGCTCGCGGTCAGCTGCTGTGGCAGCGCCGACGGCCAATTTCCATGCACCCACTGTAGCAGAAATATAGCAGCGCCTATATGCTGCAAGCACGACACAAACAAGCAGTGTTAAAAAAGAAAATGTAATACTGAGACTTGTGCCTCTGATGGTAATGTATCTACGTTATCACAATTGATACAGATCTCTATACTACACGCAGACAAGATTTGAAATTTTTTATGATAATTTTTTCTGTACAAGGATGTATTTACAATGAATTATAATTTGATCTGTAGCTTTATTTATTTTTATTTTAAAGTGTATTCATTTTCTTTTTTCAATTTTGTCCTACGTAAGTAGTCGTTATACAAAAATACGCAGTACAAATTCTGAAGAAAAAAAATGGATTATTATACGATGCACTGTACAAATTATTTAAATTTACGATGATAACAAACACTTTTATGAGTACCTTATTATTTATCCAGACTGTACAGTACCTCTACAGACATTTAAACAACAATCCATGGAAAAAGCATCAACATATCAACAAAACAGGAAATTATTGCGGTTTTAGTGCAAACCAATCATGCAAAAAAAATCTTGACTGTATCGACACAGTTTTCTGTGAAAGAATATATGTACTTGCAGCGGTACAGCGGCACAATGTCCAAGTATCAATCACATTTATGCATAGGAGACTCTAGTTTACACTATGATACAGCATCGCCTATGTACAAAGTATTTATCAACAACTTGGCTGCATATTTGGAGAGAAAAGTAGTCTACATATGGTCACAAAAAAATCAGGACAGGTGTAGGAAACAATAAGGCTAGTTTATCATTTGAAACTTGTTCAGGAAACACACATCCAACTGTCGGTTTCTCCTGCATACTTTAAAATAGACGAAAAACACCACTTTTAAGACAATAAATAATTAATAACTGTTGGATAACGCATTTATTTAAAAAATGTCAAAGAATGCACTTTTTTAATTCACGCTTGTGTATAAGAATACAATTGTTTCAATTGTTTTTATGACTTTTTAAAAAAGTTTAAATAAACAAGGAATTAATATAATTAATAATTAATAATTTTGCCATGGTGGTTGGTTCTGTTTCGTCCTGCTACCCCGGTTTGAAAAAAACCACCCTTAAATGTTAAATGAAATCTGAAGAACAGCCTTTTTTCCGACTAAACGGGTGGTAAGTACAGCAGATGATCTTCGGCTTGGGCGCTTTCTCTTCAGCCGATCATATCCACTCCCGCACCGAAGCCGGTTCAAAGGATCCATGCAACTCACTTTTTGGTTTTTTTCAAGCATCGTACAGCATTTGTTGTAAATAACGCTTAACGGGGCTCTGCTATGGCAAAGCCGTACCTACATCAATCTTAGGGCACTTATCACGGAGTCACGCTTAACTCGCCAGTAATAAAAGAATGATCAACGAATCAGGCCCGAAAAATTTACTGACATTCCTAAGACTGTCTACTTTTCCATAGTATTTGTCAAAAGTTTATAAGTTTTATGGCTTCCCTGAAAAAATTTTATCCTTAAAGCTCTAACTTTAATTGTCAAAAGTGTTTTGTTAATTAACAAAGACCGGAAATTTTTAATACTTTATAATGCACTTACCTCTTAAGAATGTGTATAAAAAATTTCAGATAAAAATATTGAGAAGAAAAATTTGAGAAGCAATTTAGTAAATAAGCATTGTACCGCGCTACACTGCACCAACCTTATGTTGTGGTCTATTTTTTGTACACATTATCGCTTATAACTCGAAAAAAAGGTCCATTATTTTGGGACCCCGAAGTGACAATCTGCCCAGGAGTTCACAAGCTTCAATCCCATGTACAGCTTGTTACAGGAAAAATGCGTAAACTGCTCATTTTGAATGAAAACATGAGATATTGATGGTCCACGTGTTATTTCCCGTAAAAAGAATTTTTTTCTTGCATTGTTTGTTGAAGACTAGCAGCTTACGCGTTTCCCCCGTAACATGCTACACATGGGATTAAAGATTATGAACTCCTGAACAGATATGCCCTTCAGGAGCTCAAGGTAATGGACCTTTTTTTCGAGTTATAAGCGATAATGTGAAAAAAAACCGGCCACAACACGTAGTGCAGCGTAGCACGGCACAATGCTTTATTTACTAAATTGCATCTCAAATTTGTTCTTTTTAATATTTTGATCTAAAATTGTTTACACACATTCTTAAAAGGTAAGTGCGTAATATAGTATTAAAAAATTTCCGTTCTTTGTCAATTTACAGAACACTTTTGACAATCAAAGTTTCGATTTTAAGGTTATAATATTCTTAGTGAAGCTATCAAATAATTAAACTTTTGACAAATACTATGGCAAAGTAGACAGTCTTATGGATGTCAGTAAATCTTTTGGGCCTGATTCGTTGAGTAATCTTTGAGTACTGTCGAGTTGAACGTGACTCCGCAATAAGCCGATAAGCGCCCAAAGATTGATCTAGGTACTGCCTTTCCGCACCGGAGCCCCCTTAATAGACGTATTTACGGTGGTTCATCACAGTGGTGCCGTATCTAGCAGGGGCACTATGGGTGATTTCCATAAATTTAAGCCTAATGCAATACAAACAAATAAAAAGGCACTTTGTGCTTTGCATCATGTCTTGTCCATCATGCATGATAAAAAAAAACTTGCCAAATCCAGGTAATTAAGAAAATTTGCGTTGCCCCAAGGCACGGAATACAATGCATACGCCCCTATCGAAGCAGACGAACTCGCGCACTTGCTTCGCTCAGTTTTGTTTGTCAACAGCATATATATATATATATATATATATATACGTATTTTGTCCATTTTGTTACAAATAATTATTTAATGTTGCTGGAAAAATAAATTAGAGGTAGCCCCCGAGTGACTAAACCAAAGAGGTATTAGACAAAATATAACAAATTTTTGACTGTGATTAAATTTTGAATAAATTATATTTGATTATTATTATTTATTTCATTATCGAAGTCTTCGGCTTTCTCTGTTTGTGATCAAATGAAAATTAAAAATAAATAGTTTTTTAAGATATATAATTTTTTTTTTCAATTATTTACATGATTGTTAATAAATATTTGTAAATACAGTTGTTTCAAAAATGCACATCCGAAACACTGTGTGAAGAATAATTTCTAGGAATAAATTATATTTTTAAAATTTTTCACCACAATTTCTTGTTTCTGATATTTGAATCACCTGGGCTTGAGCAAACAATTCAAAATGAGGTTAACCTCCGGTTAGGACTTTCAACTGTTTATATCTTTTGATTTCGGTCGGCAACCTTGGAATTTCGTGATTACATTAGAAATAGGATCGTTTCAAGTACCTTTATTTAGTTTTTGTACCGTATGGCCCAACTTTTAGCCATAAAAAGCTATGATTATCAGTTCAGAATTCAGTATGCTCCATAAGACCCATGTTAAAATATCGAATTTCAAATGAGTTTTTTTTCCATTTTGGTCGGCAACATGCCTTAAAATTGTAACTATAATAAACTTTCAATAAACATAACTCCGATTTTAATGTAGATATCGAAGCTCAGAAGGCTTTAAATCTTTGTTTTGATAAGTTCTACTTTTCTACCAAATAAAGTTAATCCATGTGAAACAATTACGGAGTTATTTTATGTTGCAATTTAAGCTGTTTAAAACAGAAAAATTAAAAAGATGGATAATAAGTAAAAAAAAATTTCTCATTATTGTTTACTATTAGTTAGGCCTCGGAGCATACGTTAAAAAATTAGAAACAATGTTAGGTCATATTTGTAGCACTGACAATAAATAGAATTCTTCGAAAATTATTACTGGCAAATAAGATTTTGCAAAAAACACTTGACCAATATTACCCAGGCTTTAGACATAAGTTAAGCTAACGTTAAACTACATTATCCTTGACATTTATCAAAGATATCTAATTGATTTATTGTTTACAAAAACGTTTAAGTATAGGTACGTTTTTCCAGATTTTTTACCGTTCTTTAATAAACAGATACAAATTGTTTTCAATTCAACCAGCACTTTTTTGTAGATAATTATACGTGTAATAAAAAATATAACGGGCAATGTTGTCGTAGGTAACTTTTTTTCTGAGAAATCATCAAGACTATGTAAATAAAAGGTATTTTTGGGTGAATTTCTTAATTAATAGGTCGCCACAAAAAGTACTTTTCGTCTCAACACTGCACAACCTCGAAACATTGTTTGGTGAAGGGGAGGGGGGAGGGGGGCTGTCAACCGCAATACGTACAACAAAAATCGTGGTTCTGCAGAGTTTAGATACCGGTACCTATTATGGGCCACCGGCCATATCATGGGCCATCCATACATTAATCATTAAAAATAAAGAATTTAGGTTACTTATTCTCTTAAAAAATACTAGTCCTATATTTCTCTCTGTCCTTATTACGGGCCAGTACTAGCAAGGTGGCCCACACGTTACTACGGTTCATCAGAGCATGTCCATATTATGGGGCACAGATAATAAGCATTTTTACTATTGTTTTAAACAATTCACTAATAGTATCTATGTTTTTTACTCTCTAGTACACATTTATAAAGCTGAAGAAAATATTGATATACCTCAGAACACGAGTAAGTTGTGAAAATTTAGAACTGAAAGAAGTTAACCTAAAACAACGATAAAACTGAATCTTTGTTTACCTTCAGTATACTTGTAGCCGATGCTGATTGGCCAATGTAGTGGTCCATAATATGGACTCATGTAAAAGTATACAAAATTACATATTATTGACCACAGGGATAAAGAAAGACTATAAGTTAGATAAAGTAATTCTGTTGGTCAAAATGAATTAAAATATATGTTACCTAAAAGCAATTATTCACTTAAACGTCATAAGAAATGGAAAATATGTGTCATTTATTTGTGTACAATAACTTTTTAAGGTGGCCCATAATGTGGGCATATATTATGGGCCAGGGGGACTAAGTTAGAGGCCCATTATGTGTACAAAAAGGGACATCGACATAGTTTTAAATATAATTTTTTTTAAACTATTTTTCACAATTTTCACTATTGATACACATTTGAGAAGTCTAGTGCTTCAAACAGGTACCAAAAGTATTAATAGCAACTATATTTTTATTTCACACTGACCATAATACCGAAAAGGTAGAGAGTAAATGGCCCATAATAGGTACCATTACCTTACAATCAAAATCGAAGGAATTTCATACCCTGAATCCCGGAGTATATTGGGTACATTAGTAAGAACCTCAGAGCAAAGCAGTTTAGGTTAATAATATCCTGTGCTAATTTGCTCGCTGAATTTATAAGTCGACAATATTCAGAGAAAGAGTTATATTCAGACCTGATACACAAAGAACCAGTCTTAAGAGTTAATTCCTTAAAATTGTATACAATCAAACGACTTGGAAAATGATTAGACGAGTCAGTTTGGGGAAAAAGACTCAAAAGAAAAGCTTCGTCGCCAAGATGTACAGGTAAACCTTACACCATCTAATTATAGGCGTAAAAAGTCTTGAAAAAATCCAGGAAATCGATGAGGAATATATATATTAGGGTGGACGTTAATTTTTTTTTTTTTAATATTTTGATGAGTGCCGGGTCTAAATCTCTTCTATGCACCTAAAAACTCGTGCACAAAAAATTTCAGGCCCCTAGGATTATTTCAACCCGACCCGCAGAGCACCTGAAGTTTCTTATGGGATTCACGTGTTAAAAAGTACGAAAATCGTTTGTTCCATATAAAAGCCATGTTAATCGTCGATAATCTTAAAGAAAACCATGTATTCCCATGTGTTTTCGTCTCCTGAATCCGGTGGTACTATTAATTTTTTTCGATTCGACGACTGAAAAAATTTATTGGCAAAAAATCGCGAAAATCGTAAAAAATCGCTGATAAAAGGAGAGAAAACGGCAAACTTTCGAGTCGCAACGTTTCTACTGGCCTCTTGGTGA